>JAJEJO010000427.1:274889-287004 GCA_020662805.1 Glaucomys volans
ATAAAGAAACTGTGGTATATATATATACCACTTTATACACTATATATATATATATATATATATACCACAGTTTCTTTATACTTAAACTTTATACACAGTGTATTTATACTTTATATATATGGTATATATATACTATATGTATATATATATACCACACTTATGGTATATATATATATATCATATATATGGTATATATATACCACAGTTTCTTTATACACTCATCTATTGAAGGGAATCTAGGTTGGTTCCACAATCTAGCTATTGTAAATTGAGCAACTATAACATTGGTGTGGCTGCATCACTGTAGTATGCTCATTTTAAGTCCTTTGGGTATAGGCCAAGGAGTGGGATAGCTGGGTGAAATGGTAGATCCATTCCAAGTTTTCTAGGGAATCTCCACATCACTTTCCAGAGTGGCTGCACTAATTTGCAACTCCACCAGCAATGTATGAGTGTACCTTTTTCCCCACATCTTCGCCAACACCTGTAGTTGCTTGTATTCTTGATAATAGACATTCTAATTGGGGTGATATGGAATCTTAAGGTGGTTTTACTTTGCATTTCTCTTATTACTAGATGCTGAACATTTTTTCATATATCTGTTGATTGTCTGTAGGTCTTCTTCTGTAAAGTGTCTGCCCATTTCCTTAGCCCATTTATTGACTGGGTTATTTGTATTCTTGGGGTAAGGTTTTTTGAATTCTTTATAGATTCTGGAAATGAGTGCTCTATCTGAAGTGTGTGTGGCGAAAATTTTCTCCCACTCTGTAGGCTCTCTCTTCACGTTGCTGATTGTTTCCTTTGCTGAGAAAAAGCTTTTTAGTTTGAACCTATCCCAATTATTGATTCCTGCTTTTATTTCTTGCGCTTTGGGAGTCCTGTTTAAGAAATCTGGTCCTAAGCCCACATGATGAAGATTTGGAATTAATGCTCATAAATCTAATGCATTTTTATTCATAAGTGATGAATCTTCTGAAAGAGAAATTAGGAAAACTATCCCATTCACAAGAGCCTCTAAAAAAAATAAAATACTTGGGAATCAATCTAACAAAAGAGGTGAAAGACCTCTACACCAAGAACTACAAAACAACGAGAACTACTAAAGAAAGGAATTATAGAAAATCTGAGAAGATACAAAGATCTTCCATGTTCTTGGATAGGCAGAATAAATATTGTCAAAATGGCCATACTACCAAAAATGCTATACAAATTCAATGCAATTCCAATTAAAATTCCAATGACAAACCTCATAGAAATAGAGCAAGCAATCATGAAATTCATTTGGAGAAACAAGAGACCCAGAATAGCTAAAGCAATACTTAGCAAGAAGAGCGAAGCAGGGGGTATCACAATACCAGATTTTCAATACCAGATTTGTACTACCAAGCAATAGTAACAAAAACGGCATGGTATTGGCACCAAAATAGGCAGGTAGATCAATGGTACAGAATAGAGGACACAGAGAAAAACCCACATAAACACAGTTTTCTCATACTAGACAAAGGCACCAAAAATATACAATGGAGAAAAGATAGCCTATTCAACAAATGGTACTGGGATAACTGGAAATCCATATGAAACAAAATGAAACTAAACCCCTATCTCTCACCCTACACAAAACTCAACTCAAAATGGATCAAGGACCTAGGAAGTAGACCAGAGACCCTGCACGTAATAGAAGAAACAGTAGGTCATGTGGGCACACTTTTTTTTTCTTAATGTGTAATATGCCCCTATCTCCACTTGTGTTTCCTCAATCTCTAATTTGATTTAGCCTCAGTCTTATCAAATTTTCTCTCCTTATTACCTCCTTCAAAATACATTTGTAGATGATTTCTATAGCTGGGTACCAACCTGTGACTCTCTTGATGTGCAGAACCATGGATACAAAACAATCTACTGGATAATACTATTTGGATACAACCCAAATACTTCAAACTGTGTGTGTAAAACTGAGGTCTTTGTCTTTGCCTTACCCAATCTCGTCTTTTTACTTTCCAAGTGATTGAGTTATAATTATCCATAGTCCCCACTAGTAGCAGCTAGAACTATTCCTATAGTCTCTCTTTCCTTACTTGGTGCTGTCAGTGCTCTTTCAAGTTTTATCAATTTTAACATGCAAACATATTGTATCCATTGTTTTCTTTCTACTCCACTGGTTTGATGCCCATGAGGACTATTTTAATAACCTCAAACCCAGATGTAATCCTACTTCCCTCTAATCTGCTGTATACAATGCCCATAGTGTTCTATGAACCATGCATCTATTGGAAGGGGGCTTTGCTGCAGAATTCCAGATGACAACCTAGTGCTTTTTTTTGGTAGGGGGAAGACAAAACAAAGAGCTTTGGTTTGGTATAACAGACCAACCCTTTATAGCCTGGCATTTGGATGTAACTGCAGCATCCACCAGTTTGCTTGTGTACTAGCACTTTGCTTCCATGAAACTTGCACTTCAGAAAAAAAGCAAGTTTCTTCCCGTGTCCCAGACATACTCTAATGCTTTAATACTTGTTGATTTCATTCACCTTTACTGTGAATACTCAGAGGGATGCTGTTCCCTATCATCTTGCAGACTCCTGCATTTTCTTTAAGACAAAATTAAATCTTCATATGCTGTGTGATGCCCTCCCTGATGTCTCTGAGTTCCTAATACTTTTTTATTTCTTCTCCAAAAAGCTAATTATGGAAGCAATGATTTGTACATCTGACTTCCTACCAGATTTGAAGCTCCTTGTGGGCAGGCTGTATCTGATTTGTCTTTATTTTTCCAGTGCTTAGCACAAAAAAGATACAACCACAGCCCTTCACTAAGTGAAGGATTATCTGCACTATAAATTAAAAGTAATGTTTTTAAAAAAAAAACATGAATAATGGACTTAAACTTATATTCTAGGTTATTTTGTTTACATTTATTTTAAATTAGTGTTTTTCAACAGTCTAATTATATAGTATTTCAAATTCAGTTCTAATGACTGCATTGTCATAATTTATGCTGATATATGACTTGTTTCAGTTTTTAAACTAAAACAAAATAGTGACCACAAAAAGTACAGTTCACACCTATATTATAATAAAATATCTTGCTTTTGTAAATTCCCTGTGTTCATATTCATGACTTAAAGTTTTTATTATTTTGCAGTTTTAGAAAATATTTAAAGATAATCTCTATAACAAATGAGGAATATTCAGTAAGAAAAATGTTATAAACTTGATTTAACTTGTAATATGCACAGAGAATTTATAAGTAACAACATGCATACATGGATGTGCATATGGCTAATACAAAGCTTTGTAAAAATAATGCAAAACTTTGCAGAGCTTAATAGAACAACACTGTAGCATTGTATGTATTAATTTGTACTTTTTCATTATTAAAAACATCATCTAATGACAAAATTGAATTGGAGGTGGTACTTCACATACTCTCATTCCCATACCTAATAATTTTGGAGACAAGTCTTAGTCTTGTTGAAAAGCTGTAAGCATTTGCTACCTTGGGGCCTGAAATGGTTTATTTAACAAGTAGCGACATGCCTATAATTTGAAAATAGATTTTCTGATACAATTAAATGTATTAGATATTAATTTTGCTGAATATACACTTCATTCTTCTTAGTTTGCAGAAATTTTTGCAACCAATTCTTTCCCCAGTAAGATGATCTTGATCAGTCATCCTTTATAGGTTGTCACTGATCTTGCCTTTGTCATCTTCAAGCACAACATTATTAGGCTGGAAAAAAAATTAGGTCTAAAGTTATGAATCAGATCAAATTATATGCTCACTGTATTTATTTTACCAATTAATTATCACCTGTACTTCTCTGCTTACTCAACAAATACTTAATGGTGGCCAATTAGATGACAAATTCCTGTTGAGGCATCAGAAATCCAGCAATAAATAAAGTCCTTTCTCTGGGGTATGAGTGAAAAATCTTAGTTTAGAGGCTTTTGATGTATTTTGAGCATTTCTCAACATTGATAATGCTGTTTGCTAATATTTAAAGAGTCATGGTGTGGTATGAATACTGTGAGACAGAAATGACCAAGACTTAGTTGGTCTGCAGAATGTATGTAACAGGAAAAACAGCAAATTTAAAGGAGTCTTATAGAGTCAGAAATCTGGCAGCTGACACTGATATATGAAAAATAAGGAAGGAGAGACCGGAGGAAAACCAGGGAAGGACATTCAGATCTCACAAAGATCAAGTCCTGTATAACTAAGTCATGGGGAGGTCCCCAGGAGAGAACCTGGAAGACCAGATTCAGCAGCAGTGGCCCAGGCTGCCAAGTTGGACTATGTTTCCCCTACTTTAGAAGCTGTTTCCTTTTCTTCCCATTTTATTGGCGGGGTTGGTCTGGAAGATGATACATCTGAGTTCATGGATTTTGACATCAAGTTCTATGTGCAATTGAGGCAGAGATGGAAATTACCTATAACTTTGCTCCTGCAAATTTGTTTTTCCAATCTTTGTAATTAATAGGTTAGTAAAGTATCAGTGTGATTTAATCACTTAAGTGAATACATCCATTGTTATTATATGTAATTAGCAGACTAGACTGGGACATTTATGATATAGAATGATTCTGTATCTGTCACACACATATGCAAAAGTAATTTTTTCCCATTTAGGATATGTGGATGCATTAAGGATAATTGTTATTGAGAGATAGGACCTGCCCCAATTAGGGATTTATGTCTCTTAGAATAGAGGAATGAATGATGGAATCCTGGATATAGGAGCGAATGGCTGTCAACAAACATGCTTTTCAAAATTATCCGTATCACTGATAAATCACTTTAGAATACAGACCATTAACCTGTATGTTGGAGCTTCTGCTTCAGAATGGTAGTATGACCTTTATCATCATTGATACATTACCAAATCTCCAGCAAGGGTCTTGGTGTGTAGCATTTGTAAGTATAAAATATCTCTATTGTTGGTGTTAGATAGGGTTCGGCTTATTTCCTTGTGAACTCCAAGAAAGCTAGTTAATTTTAAGCAGCTTTCAATGTATTCATCAATGATTTATTGAGTGTTTCCTGTGTGCTAGCCACCAATCTGTCAGGCAAAAACTAACAACACATAGATACTTCCTTCCAGAAGCTCACAATCCACAAATAGAAAGGGGAAGATGATAAATGAGAACTAGATTTCTTAGGAACTTACTTACTGAGTATTTGAATTCAGAGTACCTTCCATAAAGCATGTCTACTATATATCTTTGTTTTGGCTTTGATAACAGAATATGAGACTGTGTAACTTAAACAATGAAATGGATTTATAATAGTGTTGGAATCTGGGAAATCCAAGATCAAGGTGCTCGCAGATTTAGCGAATGGTGAAGGCCTTCTTGGGAGATGGCTATTTTCTCCTTGTATCCTCATATGGCAGAGTGTTAAAAAAGTTCTCATGCATTTTCTCATAAGTACATTAATTTCATTCATGAGCACTCCATGACCCTATGGCTTCATGACCTTCATACACACACACACAAACACACACACAAACACACACACACATACACAAACATGCATATACATACATGTAATTAGACTTTATGTTGTGTAATGTGTGTATATCTATATTTACATAGACATATAATTATAATTATATAATATATTATATTTTATAACATAATTATAATAAAGCCATGAAGTCATACATGTGTGTATTTTTATATACACATATATATAACCTAATTTCACACAATTTCTACTGTAATATATAGCAATGTGTATGTGAACCTATGTTTGTATATTCATTTCATAGAGGAAGAAGACTTTTTCTATCTCTTTTAGGTTTTAGGGTAGGTTGCCTGTAAGAGGATAAAAGGCATCACATATTAACACATAATTCATATAATAAACCCGTATTAGCTTTTCACTTGCACATGTGTCTGTCCATATGCTTCTTATAAATAGGCATTGAAGTGCTATGGAATTTGAAGCATCCTTCAAGGCATTCCTTTTCCCTCCTGAAGTGATGACTAGAATCATGAAGTCAAAGGATAATTTGAAGCAGTACATATTTTAAAAAAAAGGCACCATGAAAACAAAGTGAAAAAAAGGGATATATTGTTTCTTCATTTTAGGTAGCATCATTTCTAATGTCAGATCTATACTTACTGGTACCTCAAGAAGTAGGAAGGGGACCACAGAGATTATAAAGATTTAGCTCCCACCAGAAGCTGGAGTCTGTTCAATAACATGACTGTCATATGGTCAGCAGCCTCTACTTGAAATTTCTAGTGATAGGATGTTACTTTCAAGAAAGCCGAGGATGCTATGTTTATGTTATTAGAACATTCCTTTTATAATGAGCCTGATTTCTCTTTTTGTAAGTTCTCCTTGTGGAGGCTTTGGTCTTGTCCTCAGCAGCAGCATATATTTCAGAAGATTCCTTTGAAGCACTGCAGAAATTTCAGGGCAGCTATCATTTTCCTCATTCATCTTGTTCCCAGTCTAAACAGCCTGTATTTGAAAACATATTTAATTTTCTCACTGTTTGGTTTCTTTCATCTGCATGTTCATCAATTGGTCAAAATATGTTGAAAAATGTGTTGCCCAGCAAGTGAAAATAATATTTCAGAGGTAGTCTGAACTGTGTAGAAAACTTGTAAAACAGAAAATCCCAGTAAGGAGGAAAAAAAGAACCCACAAAATTTACTAAAAATGTCACCACCTATGTTTAACAGCTGTTAAGATTTTGGTAAATGTTTTTCAATGTATTTCTTTTACTTTTACTTTCTTTTATAATTCTGTTTTTAATTGACAAATATAATTGTACATTTTTCTGGGTGCAATGTGATATTTTAGTGTATGTTTACACTGTGTAATTATTATGTGAAGCTAATGAACATATTCAGCACCTTGCATGTTTCGCAGTAGCTGAGTTACGGAAGGAACCCAAGTGCCCATTTTTATTTTCAATAAAGAAAATGTGGTACACAAAGTATTATCCAAATTTTAAAAGAAGAGATTTCTGTATTTTTCTACATATACATTACTCTTTATGTTTTACCCAAAAAGGCACTGTTACAAATATTCTTTCGTAACTTGTCTTATTCAGTTAGCAGTAGCTATGCTTTACACACTTACTAGTGTTGAATAACTATAAGAAAATCTTTTATTTTAACATTTGGATGTTTTCTTTTACCTTTTTTGTTCATTTTTTACCATTATAAATAATGCTATGTCTAACATCTTTGTACTTCTTTCTGTTAGATTAGTTGATATCACTGACTTTTCTGTATTGAGTTCTCAGAGCTTCATAGTTTTGGTTCCTTTTCCAGCTCTCTTAATTTTATCAACAATAGAAACAGCAGTGGCAACAATAAGCAAAAACTGTTGTTAAGCACTGAGGATGAAGACAAACATACACTTCAGCTCCTTAATGGGATCAGAGCTAATTTCTTAGTATCATTTATAAAATGAAGTGTTTGAGTCAATTGGATAGAAAAACAAAAAACCACTATCTACTTATGCATGATCTTAATAACTTTTATAGACTTATGAGGTCTTAAATATTTTTCATCATTTAGAATTAACTTTCCAAAAGTACCTTAAACCAAGAATATGCGAACCAACAACAAACACATGCATACAAGCTCAACACATACAAGCTCAACCAAGCTTGTTCATTAACTCTTAAATTTCTTAAAATGCTAATACATAATAATTTAAAAAACAACTAAAAGACCTTTCTCCTTTTAAATACTATACTTCTTTTTTCTTTTTCATTTTTTTTGTTCTAATTATTATACATGACAGTAGAATGTATTTTGACACATCATACATAAATGGAGTACAACTTGTCCTTCTGGTAGTACAAGATGTAAAACCACACCAGTTGTGTAATCATATATGTAATAGGATAATAATGTCTGATTCATTCTACTATCTTTCCTATTCCCATGCCCTCTCCCCTCCCTTCACTCCCCTCTGCCTAATCCAAAGTACCTCTATTTTTCTGTAGCCCATCCCTTCTGTAGGATGTAAATTAGCATCCTCATATCAGAGAAAACATTCAACCTTTGGTTTGGGGGGATTGGCTTATTTTTGCTTAGCATGATATTTTCCAGCTCCATCCATTTACTGCAAATGCCATAATTTCATTCTTCTTTAAGGCTAAGTAAATTCCATTATGTGTGTGTGTGTGTGTGTATGTAGGACGTGTGTGTGTACATATATATATACACACACACACACACACACACATATTACAGTTTCTTTATCCATTCATCTTTTGAAGGGTATCTAAGTTGATTCCATAATTTGGCTATTGTGAATTGAGCTGCTTTAAACAGTGATGTGGCTATGCCACTGTAGTATGCTGATTTTAAGTTCTTGAGGTATAAACTGAGGAGTAGGATATCTGGGTCAAATGGTGGTTCCATTCCAAATTTTCTGAGGAATCTTCATACTGCTTTCCAAAGTGGTTGCCCCAGTTTGCAACCCCACCAGCAATGTATGAGTGTACCTTTTTCCCCACATCCTCGCCAACATTTATTGTTGCTTGTATTCTTGATAATTGCCATTTTGATTGGAGTAAGATGAAATCGTAGAGTAGTTTTGATTTGCATTGCTCTAATAGCTAGAGATGTTGAATATTTTTTCATATATTTGTTGATTTCATACATTTATTCATACATTTATTTCTTCTTCTGTGAAGTGTCTGTTCAGTTCCTTAGCCCATTTGTTGATTAGGTTATTTGATTTTTGGTGTTTTTTGAGTTCTTTATATATCCTGGAAAATAATGTTCTATCTGAAGTGCATGTAGTAAAGATTTTCTCCCATTCTGTAGGCTCTCTCTTCACATTATTGATTATTTCTTTTGCTGAGAAGAAACTTTTTAGTTTGAATCCACCCCATTCATTGATTTTGATTTTACTTCTTGCACTTTAGGAGTCTTGTTAAGGAAGTCAGTTCCTAAGCCCACATGGTGAGGATTTGGGCCTACTTTTTTTCTATTAGGCACAGGGTCTCTGTTCTAGTGCCTAAGTCTTTGATCCACTGAGCTGAGTTTTGTGCAGGGTGAGAGAGAGGGGTTTCATTTCATTTTATTACATATGGATTTCCAGTTTTCCCAGCACCATTTGTTGAAGAGGTTATCTTTTCTCCAATTAATGTTTTTGGCATTCATAGTTATTTATACTCATGTTTCTTCCAAATTATCCTTCATGAAAGAAAGTTTCCTTAACAGAAGTGTGATTGTATATATTGTTTTCCTTATACCATTACACTGCTTTCCCAAGCGGGGGTCAGATGTGACATTATCTGTGTTGTTTTTATAACTCCAAACACTTTTGTCATTCCAAGATTGTGTAACAATCTGATACCTGTCCTTTTTGTTGCTTATTGCTACAAGGTGTTCTAACCATGCCACCTGAATTTATTCCCTGAAGATATCACTCTGTTCTCAGTTCTGTTCCATGTTTAGAGACTACCCTCTAACTCCTCAAGCAATCTCACCCTTTAGGAAGATACTCTCCTTAGCCCCACTAATATAATATTCTGTGATTAAATCATCACAGAATATTATATTATATAATATTCTGTGATTAAATCATCACAGAATATTATATTATATAATATTCTGTGATTAAATCATCACAGAATATTATATTAGCCCACTTTACATTTGTTTAATAAAATACCTGAGGCTGGATAATTTGAAGAAACAGAGATTTATTTACTCACAATTTTAGAGGCTAATAGTTCAAACAGCATGGCAGTGATTCTGGTGAGGGCCCCATTAATTGTGTCACATGGTGAAAAATTACATCATGGCAAAAGTATGTACAAGAAGGAGTGATTATACAGCAGGGCAGGTAGCCAGAGAGTGGGGAAAAACTCATGCTGCTCTTTTTAACCACCTGCTCTGGAAAGAGCCAATCAGGACACACATTACCTACCTGAATGCTTTGTGAGGACGGCACCCTAACAACCTAACCATCTTTCACCAGGCCCTGCCTCTTAAAAGTTCTGCTACTTCAACACTGAGCCTCTTACACATGGCAAACAACATCCAACTACAGTGAGGTATAATCATTCATTATAATTTAGAGTAATTGTAATTGTTCCTCCTCTCTCCAGTTAGCATTTTGAGAGCATATCTTTCATCTTTTATATCTAGGTGCAAATGACTGATGGTTAATCAACACATATTTGTATTTATTTATCAAAAATCAAATAGCAGCTAAAAGGGGGTGGGGATTAAAGGAAGGTCTTAATTTACTTGTTCTTCTTAGTCTTTTGCAACCAGTCTCTGCAAATATGCTAAATGTTTGCAATTAGCATTAATTTACATTTGCTTTTTTTCTCATGCCAAATTCTATTAATAAATGGAACAGCTAAGTAGTATCTTGGCAACATTCAGCAAGTTTTTCTCACCCCTTTCCTTCTCTTGGCTGTACCTATTTACTTCTAAGTCCTCTGTGCAATAATTCTCCTTGGAAATCTGTCTTTATGCTTATTTGCCTTTCTGATAAATTATGCTAATCTCCTTCATGTGTTATACAAAAAAAAGATAGCCATGAAAGAGTCACATTGTCTTGCCTTTCTTAAATATCATTCCTATCTAGAGTTCAGTTTTCTAATAATTGTACTACTAACATTTTGGTACAGATAATTCTGTGTTGTTCAGGACTTTTCCATGCATTATGAGATCAATAACATCTCTTTCTCCCGCCACCAAAGTTGTGAAAATTAAAAAAAAAAAAAAATGTCTCCATATACTTACAAATGTCCTCTGGGAACTGGGAAATTCCCAGCTAAGAAACACTGATCTGGATGTTACCTGTCAGTCTATTATCTATGCCAATATAATTTTTTAAAAAAGAGGATAGTCTCTCCTTCATAATACCAGCATAATACCAAAAGATATAAGAAGGAAATCAATGACAACATTAGCCTTTCAAAGATTCAAGTTACAAAATGGGTTAATTATGAGTATTACAGGATATATAATTTTTAGGAGTTTGTATCATAGAAGAGATCTTAATATGGGAAATAGTATAAAATGCATGTTTAAGTGGTTTTATTTTAATCCTAGACTTAAAAACACCTTTTGATATATTTATTATTTCTTAGTTTACAGGGGTTGCATGTATATATATTTTTATACTTCCATTAAGTAGTTGTAAGGTGATCATTGCTATCACCTTATTACTTTAATGATATCAAAGTGTACAGTTTGTTGGAAAGCCTTCAAATATATTTCCAAAAGTAAAGCTTGGAGTCTGTAGTACTCTTCTAGAGATATTTTATATTAAATTAGTTTGAAGATATTAGCACACAAAATTATTAAGGTATAGGACCTAATTCCTAACTATAGAGTTATTATTGGTTTGTTCTTGCTCTTTTGTTGTTGTTATTGTTGTCCTCTGTATATATGGTGGGACAGAGGCAGCTCTTCCCTGGTGAATTGGTCATTGTCTTATAGCATTGTAACTACCTACCCTGTAGTTAATATAAAAATATATATAGAAAACTATATTAGTTCTTCATCCTTATGACGAAAATACCTGACATGACCAACTTGGAGGAGGAAGTTTATTGTAGTTTCCTAGTTCAGAGGTTCAGTCCATGGTGAGATGACCCATGATTTTGGACCCCAGGCAAGGCAGAACAACATGGTGGGAGGATATTAAAAGGACAGCCACTTAACCTCATGTCAGCAGGGAGGTAAAGAGCAAGAGAGAGGAGCCATGGGGTCAAGATATAGTCCCCATTGGCATGTCTCCAGTGACCTAACTTCCTCCAGTCACATTCCATGTGCCTACAATTACCACCTGGTTTGTCCATTCAATTATTAATCCATCAAGTGGATTAATCCACTGATTTGCTGATGGAACTCATAATCCCATTATTTCCCCCCCTGCATTAATACAAGTGCTTCTAGGGGGCACTTCATATCCGAATTATAATAAAACCTTAAAGGGGAAAGAAGTTTTTAAAAGTAAAAACTAATGCTAAAAATAGCAAATAATGAAGGAAGAAGAAGAAACAAAGAAAATAGAAAATGAGGCAGGGAAATGAGCAAGAGAGCTGGGAAACAGGAACAACACTACAAAATGATCTTGAGATCTAGGCTCGGGAATCAAACAGAT
>JAJEJO010000427.1:287404-378314 GCA_020662805.1 Glaucomys volans
ACCAATAAAAATCAGTTCAAGCCGGGCACGGTCATGCACGCCTGTAATCCAAGCGACTTGGGAGGCTGAGTCAGGAGGATCGTGAGTTCAAAGCCAGCCTCAGCAACTTAGCGAGGCCCTTAGCAACTCAGTGAGACCCTGTCTCTAAATAAAATACAAAATATGGCTGGGGATGTGGCTCGATGGCCGAGTGTCCCTGACTTCAATCTCTGGTTCCAAAAAAAAAAAAAAATCAGTTCGATTAGAGCATATTGCCAACAGGGTATCTGCTTTTAAGATATCCAGAACCTGACCCTTCTACAATAAAATAAAAAAGGATTTGGAAGAAATTGAGGAGAAAGAAATGTCTTTGGAGGTATCTTAGTTCAGCATAATGGATTATCTTAACTCTGAAAACTATTTAACAAATCTGAACCATTCAAATTTTAAAGTGAAAAATAGTGACCCTTTAAGCCAATTTGACATGTGTCTTTTTATTGCCAACTTATGAACAATAATCGATGGAATATAAATTTCATATCTCATATATTAAAATTTATAATACCCAAACCAATTTTGGAAGAGGCATATTGTCATGGGATAAAGTTAATTATCATTGGATGTAATGAAATCATATAATTTCCTTTCACTATTTCAGTATCCATTTTTCTACCTTTGAGAACTAAAAAGATGTATTAATCTACTAGAGAAGAAATGATGATTTATGTAATCCTTTTGTTTATTTGCTTCCGGAGTTTTTATTAATCGCCATCAGTTTAAATGAAATTTCATCTCGTTCTTTAATGTTGCCTTTGTCTTTCCCTCTAACAGTCCTGTAATGGATCCTGCTTCTCATTTTTTACAATTATGCTCATAATGTTAATGCCTTCAGGCATCAAATGTCCTGTGAATCTTTTGTGACCCACCTCTGCAGGCAATCATTACAACTTTCAGCTTCCATTACTGTACCCCATTTGTTACCACTGCTGGTACCTAGCCATGGTTGGAAGGGGCTGCTAGCTCTGTCTTCCTTTCAGGCACTGTCATTCATGCCTGACCACTGTTCCTAGCACATAATCTGAACACTCAATATTACTGTGCTTGATATGATCATAGTGTACCTATCCTTTCCCTTACCCATATAGCAATGTACTCTTGGGAGATACCTTTCTGATATCATTAATTCTTTAATTTCATTTAATTTGCAAGATGATAATCTTTTCCAAATAATTTTCTTTATGAGAAAAATAATGTGTATCAATACAAGGTTAAATGATAATTTTAACATAAGATATATATTAAAAGCAAGATTATTTTTGTAATTCATAAGATCTATACTAAAAGCAATATTATATTTTGTAATTAATTGAGTTAATAAAAATCATGACAAGAAGAAAAAATTAAAGACTGAATTATCTGTAGTGGGAAATAAATAATTCCATTGTTCAACAATTTTTGAGATTAAGAAGCCTGGCTTTTGTTTCATAGAAATTTGTCGGATTTCATTGACATTCGGAAATTGTTGTCTACCTCATCTGTATGTTATTTTTTTGTTCTTTGCTATTGGAATGCTTGTTTTTCTCTCCAGTTGCTGCTTCCCTGTTCACTTTTTCCTTGGTACTGCCTTAACAACCTCATTCCTACCCTGGCCCATTAGGTCTTAGTGAAAAAGTTCTTCCCTGTATACTCCTACCTAATAGGAGGTCCTAGTCATTAGGGACATGCCCTGGAGGAGGATTGTGAGACCCTAACCCCTTCCTCATTTCCTTTTGATTTTTGACTGAGGAGTTATGTGAGTTTGGCTTCATCACATGTTCCTGACATGATGGCTGTCTTACCACAGGCCCAAGGAAATGGTGCCTATCAATCATGGGCCAGAACCTCCAAAACTGTGTGGCAACATAAACCTTTTCTATTTATAAGTTAATTATCTTTAGTATTTTATTATAGTGACAGAAAATTGACTAACATGCAACCTTAGTTCACTTAGACTGCTTTAACAAACAAAAATGCCATAAGCTAAATGGCCTACAGAAACAAAGATTTATTTCTCATAGCTCTGGAAGCTGGAAGTCAGAAATAAAGTGCCCACATGATTAGATTCTGGAAAGGAAACAGTGGGGATCCTAGATGTCCATTTTTGCACTGTGTCATCATATAGCAGAGGGGAGAGGGATCCCCCTGAGGTTAACTTTATGATATTCAATCTAATTTATGAAGATGTGCTCATGACCTAATCATTTCCAAGGGCCCCAGCTCTTGACATCATCACCTGAGGAGCTAGGATTTAAATGTAAATTCTGGGGTGACACAAACATTATTCTACCGCACTGCATCTATACTTTTCACTTTGTTTTACTTGAATTTTAACCATAATGTAACTATGCCTACTGAGTTAGTGTCTAAAATACCTGACAAGAAGAGCATAGAAGAGGAAAAGCTTATTTGGGGCTCAGTTTCATAAGTTTCAGTCCATAGATGGCTAACTCCATCTATGCAGAACCTTGTGACAGAAGACCATAGTAGAAGATAGCTTCTCCACTTATGGTAGCCAGAAAGCAGAGGGAGAGATTGAGTTGCCAGGGACAAAATATAAACCCAAAAGGCAAGCCCATGATGACTAACTTCCTCTAACCACACACTACCTGCCTATAGTTATCACCCATTACAGTAATCCTTTCAAATTATTAATCCATCAAATGGGTTAATTCTCTGAGTTGTATACAACTCACATAATCTAATCATTTCATCTCTCAACATTCCTGCACAATCTCACACATGAGCTTTTGGGAGAGACCTCATATCCATACTAAAACACTGTAATATATCCTATTCAGATTGTTGGGTTGATTCATTCTCATTTTTTACACATATTTTTTTTTCTTGAAAGTATTTATTTAAATAAAATACAGTATTGATACTGGATTGTCATCTTCTTATCATGGTTTAAGATCTTCTGTCTTATAAGATATGATAAAACATTCAAAGGGTACCCAGAAACAACAGGGAAAAGTACAGGATAGAACTATGACTTTTGAGAAATATTCAAGTCAGCTAAGAATGGACTTAACAGTGATAGTTGAAGCAACTAATATATCTAGTGCTCCCTTTTTGCCACAGATGCTCTAAGCTCTTTACAGATATTGACTAATTTAATCTCTGAATTTCAAATTATTATGAATGAGGCACTCTTCTAAGCTACATTTTATTGGTGAGGAAATTAAGGCATGGAGGGATTGATTATATGTCTTTACTGAGGTTCCAGGTACTAAATGCGGAGGTCATAGAATGAATGAATTCTATAATGAAGGTGTACTGGACCTCTTAACAAAATAATGTGATTCTAAAATCTATGTTGATTCTAAAATGTTTCTAGTGAATACCACAAATAAGTTTTATACAGAAGATCTGAATTGGGTCTGATGCTTTTAAAGGCATATCAAACACAAAGGTATGTGAAAACTGGAATGGACACTACAAAGTGGTACCTGACAAAATTCACATTGATGAGACCTAGTTAAGAACTCTAAATGGCCGTGGAATAGATTAGTTTAAATGTATTTTCTTGTGGGCTCACACAAAGGATATGGCCCTCTAGAGTTCCTTGTACATCTAAGTATATAATTTTAAATCTCAGTACTAATGAGAGAACTACTTAGAAGGAAATACTGCATAAATACTGTACCAAAGTTTCTAATCAACACAACTGGTATTGTGAGACATGTATATATTAAATTGCAGAACTACCAGTGTATGATGTATGGACATAAATTATATTTTAAAAGAAATAGTTTTATCCTCACTTTGTTTCACCTCTGGCCCAGACGATTTTTTTTTTTTTCATGTATCTTAAAAGACATTGAGATCTCATGAGCAATTATACTTTGAACTCTACTTAGGGTTTACAAAACTCAGATGGAAATTGTGACCCTTAGCTAACTAATGTTATATCATAGGTGATATATTTTAATATCAGATTAATGAACCATTATTTGACATATATTTGAACTCATACTTTTAGATACATATTTTGACGAGTTTTGATAAATCTATATTTATGAAAAAATATGATAAAGATATAAAACATTGATCTTCTGATAGAGTTCTTTCTTATTTTCTGTAGTCCATCCCCCTTCTCTACTTCTAGCCTGTGACAACCCCCAATCTCATTCCTATCACTAATTTGCCCTTTTGACAAAGTCATAAAAATGAAATTGAATATTATGTAGCCTTTGGTGTCTGGCCACTTTCACTAGACATATTGTTTTTGAGATGTATCCGTGTTGCTGCATGCATTGTAGTTTTCCCCTTCTTATTGGTGGACGTAATTTCATTATATGGGATGGAGCTAAATTTTAATAATCATATCTGGCATCAACTTCTCTCTTCCTTTACCTGTGCCTTTTTCACTGATTTATCTTTTTATCTTTTTTGCATCATATGTATATTTACAAATGATCTTTTCATAGATGGTTAGATGACAGGGATAAATTAGCCTTATAGTAAAATTGACCTTGTATCAAGCATGTGTAACAAAGTGAATAAAAACTAAATGAAATATTGTATGATTTCAAGCATGATTATTAAATACCTCTGCCTCACTGTCCTCTCTGGGAAAAAAAGGATAATAATTATACTTTCCTATTTACAGATTTTGAGCCAATGTTTCTCAATATCCTTTGTCATCTCCTTCCATTTTGATAGAGTGCTCAATTTTGGTTCCACTAAATGGCCTCCCATAATGAAGATTGCAATTCCCAGGGCCTTTGATGCCTTTAAACTTGTACATGTAACTGTTTTCTGGCCAATGAAATGTGAGAAATGTCAAGCATTAGTTTCTGGAAGTTTATGTCTTTGACATTGCACTTGTCTCAGACCACTTACCCAGATATTTACTTAAAGGAAAAATTAATTTCTACATGCAAATGCCTGTTATACATTTTTTCTGTCTCTCATAACTGACTTTAAGTCTAACTAAAATGATACATCATTAGAGTTGTGACTGCTAAAGTAGTGAACCATATAAAGTACAGAAGTGTGTTTGAACTACTGTAAGATTACTCAATGTCATCTGTTATTCTCAATGGTATTAGGAAAATTATTAAAATATAGAAAAACACTTTAATGTTCTCCTAAGTGTTCAAAAATTATTTGTACATCATCACCAATGTAATGGTGCAGAAAGCATTTCTAGATTTAGATTTACATAGCAGCAATAATTTATAATGCTTCTATTAGCATATTAGCATATGTACCATGGCTGAAGTGAGTATAAGGTGGGTTCATGTGTTACAGAATGAATCAGAAGCAGCTACTCCAAATATATACCAGCTGTGCAATCTTGCAGAGAAGTTAACATCTCTCATTCCAAGTTTCCTAATAAATAAGCTTTGCATAGTTGCTGTTAGAGATTATAGAAATATGAATATAAATATACACGTGTAATATTCTCAGTAAATTATACTTAATCTTGTTGCTGTGGATTGAATTATTTTATACTCTGCAAAATGATAGCTAAGAAGGGTAAATTTTGATAACAAATAGTTGAGAATGAAGAGGATGAATTGAGAAGCAAGTCTTAATTGGGGAAGAGACATCAATTCCAAGTAGAGAAATGATACTGGTGATTGTTTTGATCCCTTCAAAATTATATTTTGGCTGAACTCTTGGTTTGAATAATGACTATATATTTGTGTTTTGTCATTGTTTTAGCAGTATTTTGTGGAAAGCAGCAAAATAAAATATAGATAAATACGAAATTATTCAATTTGTCTGCCTTTGTCTAATTTTGAGTACAGCACAAGTTGATAACTTTAGCAATTATAAAGGGACATGTTCCAGAGCACCCCATTAAGCATGTGAGTCTAAGACTTCTTTTTAATTAAGAAGACTTAGACTCACATGTACATATACACACATGTATATGTACTTATACATATGTACACACACATATACATATATTTTAAAACTGTCATTTCCTTTTTTGGTACCATAATAGTGCCAAGTTATTGATTATTTTAAAGTAGTAGAAAAATGTTTCTTTTTTTGTATCTGAAATATTCAATAAATTATTTTCCTAAATTCCTTCCAGATATTTTGCATATTACCCAAATAGGAGACCCTCTGCTACAAGAAGAAATAGCAATAGAATTTTTAAAATAAATTTTGTATGAGATTATTGGCATCCGAAAGAACTCTTTTCAAATGTATTCATAAACACTATTTCTTGACATTTTAAATTGGGAACAACCTCATTCCTGTATCCGTTCACAAACTACTGCCAATCCTCAAATGTGCTGATTTTCTCTCCTGCTTATCCATTTGTTTGCCTTATGACAATTAACTATGTTCCCATGATAGTACTTTATTTAATTCTGTGCCTCTCCCAGGTAATCTGCAAGTCTGCACTTGTGAACACATCCTACTCTACCTCTGTCTTCCCAGCAAGGACACACACAGGGCTTGTAAACAATCAAGGCAAGGTGCCTGAGTGGGATTTTTGCCTCAGGTCAAATTGAAAAAGGCATAAGTGAGATAAAAATTCCCTCCAAAAATCCATGTAAATTAATTCAAGGTTTAAGAAGAAAATAATAGAGTCTCTAAAGAACAGAGATCTTTTAACAGCCCCGAAGTTGGCAGAGACAGGAGTAGGTGATTGGAGACTATCTCTGGAAATAGCCAAAGCTATTTTTAGTTGAACACACCTGCTGGAGAAGACACACAAAAACCTGACCTACACTGTAGTAAGGGAAATTTGGATTTTATCTAAGGAAAAGAGAATGTACTTAAATATTAGGAAGAAGTTTTCATGGTACTTTTGGAACCCAACTCCATGGAGCTCTTGAGAAATAAGGCCGATATCTCTCTGCTTAGGAAGGTTTAGGTTCTTATCCTTGCTGGAATCATAAGTGTCGACTTACAGATCCCTATTGTACCATTTTGTTCTTGTGATTCTGAAATCCTCATTAACATTGCTTTCAGGCTAAGCTTATTTCTGTCTACTGGGATCCATAGAAAGTGGTTATCTCTAGTAGCTGATTGTTTCTTCCCAAGCATGTGTTTGCATGATCCAGGAGTGAGGTCAGGATTTGGAAGTTGATGAGGGACACAAAGACCAGGTCTCCTGTCTATCTAAATCTCACCCAGGTTGAGAGCATAGTCATTTGAACAATGCAGAAATCATTTTTGTCTAAGCAGCAATGCCTTCTTCCTATTGAAACTACTAAATTGTGAGTCTGTCTACAAGGCATTAAAAGGGGGAGGAACTGTGATGTTAAAATGTGCCAGACTTCTTTCTTTCTTCAGTCATGACCTTGCCACCACCTTATCTTCATCTCAGTCATACTGCTTTGGATTTGGCCTCCAGAATTATAAAAGAATAAACTTCTATTTTATGAAGCCACTCAGTTTCTGGTTACATCATCCGTAGGAAACTCACTCAGAATTTATACAGTACCATTCCTGAGAATTGCATAAACTGTATTTGCTCAATGAGACATTCCACAAATCTTCATTCTTTCATGGTATATATCTTTCAGTTTAAAAACAAAAGCCATATTTTTCACAAACTGTCTTTCTTCTCAAAACCATACGAGTTCTTTCCTTTTCCTTTCTTGTTGTGGAACTAGGGATTGAACCCAGGGCCTCACGCATGTCAGGCAAATGCTCTACCACTGAGACACATCCCAGCCCTCCATATTAATTCTAATTGTGCTAAAATATATATTGCAAACCTTGTATAAGTGGGATGATATTCTTTCATTGTTTTATTAATATTTCTTCAAGTATTCTATTTTACTTTATTTCTCCTTTAGTACTGGAGATTGAACCCAGGGCTCATGCATGCTAGGCTGAGTTATATCCCAAGTGCCTTTTTAATTTTATTTTGAGACAGGGTCACTGTATTTTGCCCAGGCTGGCCTAAAATTTGTACTTGATATCCTTTTGCTCAACCTCTTGAGCAGCTGGAATTACAGGTTTATACCACTGCGCCCCATCAAATATCCATTTTGTTACCAATGAAATAATTTATAGTAATTCAATATATATCTGTGGTTTGCCAGCCACCACCATCAACATGGTGGAAACACCATGCAGTGTCTCTTAGCTGATTTGTATCTATAAACAATTTATATGAATCTAATTGAATAGTCTCGAGCTCACACAGAGTAGAAAAGAAAAATAAATTGTAAAACAATGTGGTGAATGCTGATGCAGTTGTATTTTTTTAAAATGCTCTGGGAACACTCATTAAGCACCTAGGGCCCTAGAGAAACAGAGAAGGATTCTCTGAGAAAATGTCATTGCAGGTGAAACTGGAAGGGTAACTGAGCAACCTGATGATCACGTGTATCCTCATGGACATTTCAGGGAAAGAAAGCAACATAGACACAGCACAGGCTCTGTGAAAACTGAGGTTATGTGTGGAGTTATTTTCTATTCTCAGAAAACTAGATCTTAGAGTGTGTGGCAGGAATGTATGGAGGAATAGAAGTTACAGGGTTTTTTTTCTTTTTTTCACTAAGTTCACTTACACTTACCATCTTTCAATTTTCAAATGCATAAAATAATTAGTTCCTTTAGGAACCATCTAATTCTAAATTAGTAGAGCTATAGTAGTAATGAACACTTAAAATAATTTTATTTGATAACTTCAAACATATAAATTGTTTTTTATTAAAAAAGAACAATAAGAACATGTTTTTATGCAATTTAAGAAAATAGATTTGCTGATATTAAGAGATTTGTGAGATGATATTCATTGGAAAGAAAATGTATTTTACTTAGTTTTTGAAACAAACTGAACCCAGAAGCAATATGCCTGTGAGCTACATCCTCGGCTCCTTTTATTTTTTGTTTAGAAACAGGGTCTTGTTTAGTTGCCTACACTGACCTTAATCTTGCAATTCTGCCTCAGTTCCCCAAGTAGCGTGGATTACAGAAATGTGCTACCACACCAGGTTAGGAAATAAATTTTAATTTAGCCTTAGATTTTTCTTTTTGTAAATAAATAAAATCTCATCCCTTCCTTTCAAGTGAGCATAAGTTATGAAAGATAGTCAGATAAATCTTCAACCTGATGTTATTAATAGTCTGAGTCCTAATTTTTTTTTTATAATTGCCAGTACCCCACAAATGAAAAGGCCAGTTATTACTGAAGTGGTTCAGCTTCCTTTACCATGCTTCTCCAAAGCAAATAAACCATCTCTCCAGTTGTCTTTTGTCTGGTAGTTTGCTGTTGTGGTTTCCTATTCCTAGTGACAAGGGTGAGCTAGCTACTTAATCAGGTTAACATTTATTCAGTGCCTACTCAAGAGAGATGGGCTGCAGGCCTTAGGCAAACCCCACACCCTCTATGACTTCAGCACTCCCCTGACTTTGCCTCTGGACTTAACAAACTTTCCTCAGTGCTCCATCATCTGTCTGAGATACATTTTTTTTCTAAAATAGCTATCTCAATATCTTCTTGATTTTTCTAATCTATTAGTAGCTTCTTATAATTCTCAGAACTGAACTCTTTAGCATAATTTCCTTTGCTCTTTGAATTATGGCATGCTCTCTGTGTTCCCCATCTCCACACTGTGACCCTCCTCAGGCAAGCATTCTCTAGCTTCTCTTCCATGCTCACTTCTGTTTCCAGGCCTTTAGATTTCACCTGCTATCCCTTAGCTCAGAAGACTCTTTTTTCCATCTCCCCATTCTTTGCCCAACAAACTCCTACTCCTTCCTTGAGTCTTAGTTTATGATTCACTTTTTTAGAAAAAAAAAAAAAAATCTGCCTTGTTGATGGAGATACTATGTGTTCTTACAGTGCCTTATAATTGATCTTTCTTAAAGCTGTTTTCTTTGCTTGTCTTTCTTCCTCACTGTTTTCTCTGAGGGCAAGACTCATGCCTGTCTTGTTGCTTATTGTGGAAGTTTGCAAAACACCTTGCCAATTCTGTCCATGCAAAACCCTTTGCATGGTAGTGCAACTCTTCTCTCCAAGAGGTGAACTCTGTGGCTTTATCCTATTGAATCTGAGTAGGACTGTGACTTAATTTAACTTGTGAAATGATGCAGAGATTATAAGTATGAAATTTAAGACAAGTTATAGTACCCAATCTCAACATTTTCTACTCTCCTTAACCCTGTGTAAAGAGTCCTGGGCTAGCTTCCTTTATGATAAAAGACTCCTGGGGAGAGAGTTTCAGGCAGCACCATCTCCCACCTTTGAATGAGAATATCTGTTTGCTCTGGTGTAATCCACACCTGGGGTTGCCCCAAAAGTGGCAGTAGGTAGATGCCTGCAAGGGAGAACCCCACACCATCCAGACATGGGGATATATGGGTTTCCAAAGAAGGAAGCACTAAAATACTGGAGTGATCAGTCCAAAGTGTTTAGTAGAACTTAGTAAAAAAGAGACTGCAGTGTACCCTTGACATGAACAGTAAAATAGAAAGTTCATATAAGCATTTAATAAATATGATTCAGGGTCAGGACTAGTGTCTTTCAATGCTTTTGTCAACAAACTAACTCCTTTATCAGAGGGTGGGAATGTTCACAGCCCCATCTTAGATTCAAGCCCATAAGAGAGACCTGCAGCCCCGGAGGGTAGCAGAAGAGTTAGGGCACTCTATTTCCATCAAGATAGAGAAAAAAGCAGCAGCAAGACCCTACAAATCTATGACTGTCCAGTTAGGCCAGCCTCCAGATGACTGCATCAGCCTGAGTGATCCCAGGCAAAACCAGTTGGAATTGCTAACTCCCAGAAAAATGAATAAATATAACTATTGTTGTTTTAAGCCTCTAACATATGTGGCTGTTTTGCCTCAGTAGAGACCTGACACAATTGTTGTATTCACAAAGCCAGTCACAATTTCTTGGAATATAGTAGTGTAAAAATTGATCAACCTTCTGTTTACTTTTGATAACTTTATCATTCCTTCTCTGATTCACACCACCCTGAAATGCCAATGGCATGGGAATGCTCAGGTACACCCACGACTTCTACTACCACATAAAGATGTGTACTTTCCCACATCTGCTATGTTATTTCAAAACTTGTGAATGGAAGTTTTGCTTGTGAAAAATGATGATTTCTTCAATTATTATGTAAAATGAAAAACATGACTGTGAAAGAACTGGTTATTTCTGTGACAACTTGGTTGGATGATTTGAAAAGTCCAAAAAAGTTTAGAATGTTTCCCAGATGCTATAATTAAGTGTAGGAATGAAAACTATAAAGGATTAGGGGGAAATTCCAAAATTTTTGAAGGAATTTTCACTCTGATTAGTTTGCAAATTATTTCTCACACCTCTTTAAATTTAGAGGATAAACTATTGGTGGTTATTCAAGAAAAATGACTTAGAAGCCCTGCTCCAGTTAAAATTTTTTGACCTTATAGCAAACATTCTCAAGTGAATGTGATATGAACATATTTTAAAATATTAAACAATGTTTTTCCAGTATCATGACTTTAAAAAATATTTCCAACTAATCAATCCATTGCAATCCCAGTCATGTCATCCATGATATTCCAGTTACTAAGTGCATGTACATAAAATTAATGAATATAAGTAGAGAAAAATGGAGAGAAAAGGGTGGATAGCATTCCTTGTTTAGACAAACTGTATATTTGAATTAAGTTTAACACAAATTGCCACAGATTTCCCTAAAACTGTTAAAATGCTGAATAGCAGTGACATATGACATTAGAATACAAGGGTTAGTGAAGATGTACTACAAGCTTACTGTACACATATGTCAATGTTAAACATATGTAATAAAATAGTTTACTATGTATTCCACATACAAGGAGAATCCTTTGCTGATTAAATAAAAAAAAAAGGAGTAAAATGTCACTACTATCTTTAGGAAGATAATTATGATTATATTGTGAAATATAGATAGACCAGTTGGGGGCTTTGGCCATAAATCTGGGGCCAGTAAAAAATAACTATTTCTACAGTCATGGCAGAAACACCATAGAAGAAGAGCTTCTTTCTGAAAAGAGGACCTCTGCTGCCCCTATTCCAACAGCCTAACTCCCACAGCAAATTTGCCTTTGTAGCCAGAGGGAGAGAAGCTTTAATACTGGGAAGAAATGCAAGAGCTGCCTTTGCTCTAGTTTGGAAAGCTGATATTAGGGATTACACGGAATTAGAGCTTCAGTGTATTTTAGAAGTGGCAGGGATCTGTGGGATAAAGCCCAAGACTTTCAATTTACTTTTTGTTGAGAGGACTTTGTGCAAATGTCTAATTGATGATATTTTCAAAGCTCCCAATAGAATACAAAACAAGATCCAAAGAATATCCAGGCTATGATCAGCAAAGTTAGGTAATATTGGTTAAATCCAAATCCTTGATAAATTACATAGAAAACAAATGCAGTGCTGTATTGCTGAATTGAAAGAGGATGACAGACTGAATCATCTATTTCTGAGTAGAAATATATATCTTTCTTCTGTTTCATACATGATACTGTGCTTGAGCAATGACAGAGATCAAGATGGAGAGACATATAATTTTTAACCATGAAACAGAAAAAAACTTCAGATAATCAACTTAAAATCGATTTTTGAAAAGATAATTATAGATTAGTAGCAAGAAGTTATATAAATTGAATCAAACGTGTTGGAAATTTCTTTATATTAGTCACTGAGAAAACATTTTTTTCTTTGCTGGTTTGAAATGGGCATATTAGAACTGTTATTGCTCTCAGGAATATTAATAATGGAAGTTCTTAAATAAAGCAAAAATTCAGTAAGTTTTCTAATTATGTAGTTATTTAATATGAATGTTCATATCTTAGCATTTTCTTGAGCAGCAGTCTTCCCAAGGTATAAAATAAAATGAAAAGTCAATTGTCTGTATCTTGTGACAATAGGCTAGGGGCTGTCATGTAGATAAATGATTTACACATTTGAGGATGCCGTTTTGAGTAGTGTACTTAATGTTTCACACTCCAGTGATTCCTGATACTGCCTTTTTATAGCATTTAGTGATTTCATTTTTTCTACCAATGTTATTTATGAACCAGAAATCTATCTTGGCAAGGCTAGTCATTTTAGAAACCTCGCTGGAATTGGTTCAGTGTTAATTTTGTTTAGTGGTGGATTGGTAAAAGATGATAAATGCATTGTGATATAATAACCTCCTCCTTCCATCTATCATATTGTTAAATCAAATTGCAAGTGTTGCATTAATGTGATAAAATGCTTTCTCCTTAGTTTTTCTTTTAGTCATTTAAAAACTGAAATCAAATGAGAAAATTAGACCCAAGTAAATAAGATTGCAAAATGCTTAATCTATATACTGATAAATTACAAGTGAAAGATTGATCATACATCGTAGAAGTCCAAAATTGCATAGATGATCTTAATGCTGTCTTGCATGTAGGTCAACTCTAAAAGAATAATTGTATCTCAGGTTGACTTTAATTGTTTAACTTTTCTGATAGTCTGTATGGCACTGGAAAGTTGATTGAGGATAGACTCCCTTACTTCCACACCCCCATTATTGACAGGGGCTCTTACTTCACAAGTCTGCTCTTACCATTGTGCAGGTGCTGGTATATAAATGAAAGTGTTATTACTAGTTCTTAAAATAGACCCATCGTTTTGGAGAAACACTGTTCAAATGTTGATACACAAAAGGCTCTGATAGAAACTGCTCTGATTTTGTTGAAGCTTTTTTATTGAATACTTGCCATTTCCATAGGGAATAGACATGGCAGGTTTTATTATCTACTTTGCTATAATATTCTCATGGAATGTTATGATGCTTCACAGGCAATGAGTTGGGTCATAACCCACATATGTAAATTCTTTGAGTAGCAACAACAAAGAAAGAAAACTGTTAGCTCTCTAGTGAATTTATCTTAAACATTAATTATAATCTGACACTTAAAAAGCATAGGTTTTAGAGTCAAATTAGCATTTGTTCTAACTGATGTCGTGTACACATTTAGCCATACAACTTTAGGCAAGTTACCAAATTTCCTCAATGTGTTTGTAAACACAGATAACTATCCCATAGGCTTGTATGAGTATTAACTGAGATAATTTATATGTATCAACTGCCTAGCATACAGCTTACCAAAAATGAAGGAAAATGTCAATACTGATTCTCTTTCTCCTTTTGTCTTCAGGAGAAGTGATGAAATTCCCCAAAACAGAAAGCTAATTTCCCATTGTAATGGAAGGTTATGCATATTTAATGCATTGTATCACATGTTCAATGGCTTTTGCTTTCCTCTGTTGGTGTCAGGTATATCCTGGCAATCCAAAACCATCTCGTGTACCCTTTCATTAAACATAGTAAATGGGAGTTCACAAATAACTAGAACCTAATCTCAATTTCTGTGAAGATTAACACTAAGATCATCTTTAATGATGATCTTGTAATAGTATTTCAGAAGAACTAGTAGAAATAAAAAAATAAATATTTTAATACTTTTAGTCTATAGGTATAACATTGGTTTCCCTGACTTTGG
Organism: Glaucomys volans; assembly: GCA_020662805.1. NCBI lineage: Eukaryota > Metazoa > Chordata > Mammalia > Rodentia > Sciuridae > Glaucomys > Glaucomys volans. The sequence continues at coordinate 301,862 of JAJEJO010000427.1, forward strand.
GAATATGGTCTCTGCTTTTATATATCTATGTCTCTACATCTATATCTATATCTGTATCTATATCTATATCTATCTATCTATATGTATATATATATGTATATATGTATATATATTTGTAAACTTTAAGGTACATATATACCTTAAAGTTTACAAATAAGGCAACTACATTGGCTTTCACAATTACTAATGTGGTTACAGGTCTTTATTACAGGTCTTTATAACACATACTTTAAATCTCACTGCACTTTAGGTATGTTATATAGAAAGAAATGAAAAGACACACCTCCATTTATGAAGCATTCCTCTAGGTCACATAGGATGCCCATGGTCTTAGGGGCATTTATGTTTAATCCTCAGGGGAGAAAAAATCCCATTTGTCACCTATGACTGACTGAACAGATATTTCTGGGCTTTCACCCAAATATCATTCTTTTTAAATAAACCAGAAGTACAGAACAGAAAACACCAAGGAGAATGAAGAGAGAAGCTGAAGTTTTTTATCAGGGAAAGGGATGGGCACATAATTCTACTATATGACCCAATGCCTTTTTTTTTTAAGTACTAATGCTGTCAAAGATTAGCAAACATCTACAGATGTTTGCTCTATGTTTTGGGCACTGTGCTGAGGCCTGGGGTTCACACAAAAGCATTCTAATCCTAAAAATTTTAATATGTAGATCAGTGTATTTTACTTAAAATTTCTTTTTCATCAAAACCAGTGAAACATCTCATTATTCGATTTTGAAATCATTCTTATCGTACCTTATGACTCTTTCCTTACATAGTGAAATAATAACTTTAGTTCTAAGACATGTGAGCACGGATGTGACAAAATGTGTTAAATTATGAATTAAACGTGTTTGAAAATACTTGACAATTTTGCATGTCAGTGAAAAATGATCATATTTCTTCATGAACACTCAATGGGAGCACGATTATAATATCTCCCCTTGGCTGCTTGCAACTTATCTACTTTTTAATATGCTCTGCATTTCATAGTTTGTTTATTAGTTCATGGTAAGGCAGACTGATATTCTTGGAGGTTTTTCACTGACATTTTCTTTGTCTTAAATGATAACTTCATGATGGGTGCCTGTGTCATCTGCCACCTTCACTTATACTTTTTCATTAATCTCTTTTCCTTGTTTCTTTCATACCAGCCTAGATGCTGGATAAGAAGGCATAGTAACAAACAAATAGAGGAGACAGCTGCAGCAACACTTCCTGTGCTCATATTATCTCTCTCTCTCTTTTAAAAAATTCCTAATGCTGATTTGGTCATTTTACTTTAAGCCCTATGTAGAAGGACATATTTTTCAAAGACTAAGTTTCTAGCTGGATGTGGGAGTGCACACCATAATCCCTGCAGCTTGGGAGACTGAGACAGGAAGATTACAAATTCAAGGAAAACCTCAGCAAATTAGCAAGGTCCTTTCTCAAAATAAAAAAATAAAAAGATTGTAGAGCACAATCTCAGTTCTAAACAAAAAGCAAGACAGTTTCTGCAGTTACTCAACCCTTCGATCACTTAGATGCATGTAGTTCTTTTTCTTGCTTTTACTTCAGTACTCCAGTTGCCTTAAGGATTATAAATGCAAATTGGTCATAATCCTCCTAGTCTATGAAACACAGACATCTGCTATCCATGGAAGACAACTCATTGTATATTTTCTCGTTCCCTTGTTCTCAATCCCCTCTTTTCCAAAGGCACCTTCTCTAATGTATTTAGAATCTCACCTCTCTGTTCAGGGATAACAAAATGAATTTTGTTTTAAAATGTTGAATACAAACTGAACACTTACTATATATTAGGATATGACCTGAAAAGTTGTCATAGTTGAAACCCATCACAACCCTGAGTCAAATAATATGCTTATTATTGTTTTTACCATCATCATCATCATCATCATCATCATCATCATCTCCATTTACCATTTATGATGTAGACAGCAAGAGATTAAATGACTTGACCAAGTGGGAAGGCTTATGTGTAGAAAATATGGCTATGAACTCCCATAATTTATTTGTCATGATTACATCTAAGATAGTTGCACCAATTTAGAATTACACTCACAGTTCATGTATGTGTCCAAGCTGCACTTATACTGAAAACTTTTTAAAAGAAAAGTATTAATATTTGTGAAATTCTAAACAACTCTCTAGTATAGGTTGGAATTGTATTAAATTTGTAAGCAGATTTAGGAAAATATGAAATCTCTACAATGTCATTTTGATAGTCAACACAGACTCTCTACATATGGAGTTATTTCATGTCTTCCCATGGAGCTTCAAATTTCCATATAAGCTGTTGGTATCCATTATTAGGGTAGTATCATTGCAAAGTTTGATTGTAGGTTCTCTTGTTATTGTAAATTATATATCTTTACATTTCTCGTTGATAATTGCTTAGAGAAGGATATTAAGGTAAGCAACTTCCTTTTTCACTCTAATGTTTAGGTGAAAATCATTATATGCAAATCATCATAATTATATACATTCATAAATAGTTATTGGATCTCAGTTGCTAACCTATGTGATGCATTTCTTTTTCTTTACTTATTGCATTATCTAGGACCTCACATACTTTGCTAAATAGTAGCGCTTACAGAGGACAATCATTCTCATGTTTTTTTTTTTTAATCTTAGTTAACTTTTTCTAACATTTATCTTTCATGTATGATATTCACTTGGATTTTCAGTACTATCTCTATCATGTTATGGGAGTTCATTTCATACTTAATTTTCTAATTTTATTTTTAAATTATTAATGTTTTTAGGTTCATTATGTTCTCTTTTACCTGCACAAATGAGGTGATCTTGTGATTTTTTTTATCCTTTGAGTCATTAATGTAAATATTTATATTTATATATAATCTAAGGTTGAGTTATTCTTGCATTTCTAGGATAAAATACACATCATTATGATGGCATTTTTAAAATGCACTGTTACATTCACCTAGCCAGTCTTTCTTTTAGAATTTTAAAATCTTACTCATAAATGAAATTGGCCCAGATTGTTTTTCCCTGATTTCATTTTAGTGTACATTATACTCTTACCATAAATTATATTTTCCCTCTTCAAACTCTGAAACAATTTTAGGGACTATTTTGAAGAGTTTGTTAGTATTTTTAAATAATGTCATCTATCAGAAATATATCTATTGTATCCTGATTTTAATATTCATTTGCTCTAGTGTGACTTAGCTGACCAAAATGGGGAAGAACACTAGGAAAGTAGGTCAAAGGGGAAAGGAAGATGTGCTGCAGATCCTGGGGGCTGCCTTGTATTAGTATAGGTACTTCTACTCCTTTTGGACCTATTGTTTCTCTTACCAATATATAAGATGCTTTTTTGTGCTTTAGGCCTCTGTTGCTTTTTGGTTTTCTTTTTTTTTGTTTTACCTCAAATTTCCCTTTATCTAAAATGAAATGTCTACCCTAAATTTCATTTGATTCAAATATTTTCTAGTATTTTAAACAATGTATCTTTCAATTGAAAGTATTCTATATCTTTATTGAACTCTGTTACAGAAAATATTTATCAAACTGATTTGATTTTAGTAAATTAGTTACAAATCTCTATCTTCTAATCAGTGAATTTATCCTACTAATAATTATTCTAATTGGTATTATAGGTTATCTTTGTCATTCTACTTTATTTTCATATTTATCATGCTTTTTCTTCTTACAACTTTTCTTTTGATTAGATAGTCTACATTATCAAATTTAATCTTTCTGGCTTAAATAAAAACCAGATGCTTATTTTTCTAATCATTGTCTAAAATGATTGCTTTGGTATATAAAAAGCACACACATTGTCTAATAGTGGCATCTTGTTGCCTGTTGGCTTGCTGCTGCACAGTATGGGTTTGGCAGCCATGTTGCCTGGGTTGAATCCTAATCCTGTGATTTTGGGCAAGTTCATGAGTCTCCTTGCTTCAGTATCCTCATTATTAAAAATGAATAATAACTGTATAAACTACCTCATTGTATTTTAGAGAGGATTAAATGAATTAATATAGGTAACAATTTGAAAAGCACCTTCCGGAGAGTTCCCCACTAGGGATGTGGGTCCAGAGTGCTCCTGTGGGTCCTCCATGGGGGCCACCTGCAAGCACAGCCCGGAGTTGAGAGTCTTCAGCATGGGAAGTGGGCACTAAGGAGAGGCCACTTGGGTCCTCCTCTCTTGGGGGCCCAGCCCAGAGGCCTGCATTCAGCTCAGCCAAATCCCACGAGAATTCCAGGTCCCGGGAGGCAGACCCAGCGACAGACATCAGGCACAGCCCAGCCCAGATGAGTGAGAGTTCCCCACCCAGGACATAGCCCAGAGTGCTCCCGTGAGACCTCTGAGGGGGCAGGAGGCACAGTGTAGAAGCAGGAGCCTTCAGCATGGGGGAAGCGAGAACAGAGTACACACTTGAGGCTCCCATGCTGGGAGGCCGAGCCCAGAGGCCAAGTCTTACTCCAGCCTGGCCCAGGTCTGCAGCCTAGTGCTACTGAAGACTAGGAGGTGAGAAATTGGAAACCAGCAGGGATGCCACTTGTTTTAAGGGGCAAAGTTGCTATACCCCAGATTCTCATGGATAGAAGGGAAGATACATGAACAACATGAGAAGAAAGGGGAAGAAAGTGTCTCAAACAAACCTAGAAACTTCAGCAACAGAATCCAGTGATAACATGGTAGAAGAAATGTAGAAAGGGAGTTCAGAATGTGCATAATTAAAATGATCAGAGAAGCAAACGATGAGATGAGAGAGAAAATGCAGGAAATGAATGATCGCACCAATCAACAGTTTAAAGAACAGATGCAGAAAGCAGAAGATCATTTCAATAAAGAGATAGAGATGTTGAAAACAAACCAAACAGAAATCCTTGAATTGAAGGAAACTAAAAACCAAATTAAAAACTCAATAGACAGCATAAGCAGCAGGCTAGATCACCTGGAGGATAGAACATCAGACACTGAAGACAAAATATTTAATCCTGAAAACAAAGTTGACCAAACAGAGAAGATGGTAAGAATTCATGAACAAAACCTACAGGAATTATGGGATATCATGAAAAGACCAAATTTAAGAATTATTTGGATTGAGAAAGGCACAGAGATACACACCAAAGGAATGAATAATCTGTTCAATGAAATAATGTCAGAAAATTTCCCACATCTGAAGAATGAAATGGAAAATCAAATACAAGAGGCTTACAGGACACCAAATGTACAAAACTACAACAGGTCAACACCAAGTCACATTATAATGAAAGTACCTAACATACAAACTAAAGATAGAATTTTAAAGGCTGCGAGAGAAAAAAATCCGATTACATTCAGGGGGAAACCAATACCATTATCAGCAGATTTCTCAACACAGGCCCTAAAAGCAAGAAGGGCCTGGAATAATGTATTCCAAGCCCTGAAAGAAAAGGATGCCAACCAAGAATCTTATACCCAGCAAAACTCACCTTCAGATTTGAAGATGAAATAAAATCCTTCCATGATAAACAAAAGCTAAAAGAATTTCCAAATAGAAATCCAGCACTACAGAACATTCTCAGCAAAATATTCCATGAGGAAGAAATGATGACCAACAATGTAAACCAGCATAGGGAGGAACTACCCTAAAGGAATAGCCAAATAAAGGAGCAACTAAGTCAAGTTAAAAACCAAAAATAAGCCATAATGATTGGGAATACAAATCATATCTCAATAATAACCCTGAATGTTAATGGCCTGAACTCGTCAATCAAAAGATATAGACTGGCAGATTGGATTAAAAAGAAAGACCCAACAATATGCTGCCTCCAAGAGATACAGCTCATAGAAAAAGATACCCTCAGACTAAAGGTAAAAGTGTGGAGAAAAACACACCATGCACACAGACTCAGTAAAAAAGCAGGAGTTTCCTTCTCATATCAGATAAAGTGGACTTCAAGCCAAAATTAGTTAGATGGGATAGTGAAGGACATTTCATTCTTCTTAAGAGAAGCATAAATCAGCAAGACATAACAATCATAAATATTTATGCCCCAAACAATGGCGCATTCATGTATGTCAATCAAATCCTTCTCAACTCCAGGAACCAAATAGACCACAACACAGTAATACTGGGTGACTTTAACACACCTCTCTCACCATTGGACAGATCTTCCAAGCAAAAACTGAACAAAGAAACTATAGAACTCAATAACACAATTGCTAATTTAGACTTAACAGACATATATAGAATATTTCATCCATCAATAAGTGAAGACACTTACTTCTCAGCAGCACATGGACCCTTTTCTAAAATAGACCATATATTATGCCACAAAGCTACTCTTAGCAAATACAAAAAGATAAAGATACTACCTTGTATTCTATCAGACCATAATGGAATGAAATTAGAAATCAATGATAAAATAAAAAACAGAAACTACTCCAAAACCTGGAGATTAAATAATATGCTATTGAATGATGCATGGATAACAGAAGACATCAGGGGGAAATAAAAAATTCTTAGAGATCAATGAGAACAATGATACAACATATCAAAATCTCTGGGATACTATGAAAGCAGTACTAAGAGGAAAATTCATTGCATGGAGCGCATTCAATAAAAGAATGAAAAGTCAAAAAATAAATGACCTCACATTACAACTTAAAGGCCTAGAAAAAGAAGAACAGTCCATCACCCAAAGTAGTAGAAGACAGGAAATAATTAAAATCAGAGCAGAAATCAATGAAATTGAAACAAAAGAAACAATTCAAAAAATTGACAAAACAAAAAGTTGGTTCTTTGAAAAAATAAACAATACTGATAAACCCTTAGCCACACTAACAAAGAGAGAGAAAGCTCAAATTACTAAAATCTGTGATGAAAAAGGAAATATCACAACAGACTCTAATGAAATAGAAAACATAATTAGAAGCTATTTTGAAAATTTATACTCCAAAAAAATAGAAAACCTGGAAGACATCAACTGGTTCCTAGAGGCATATGAGCCACCCAAACTGAATCTGGAGGACATACACAACTTAAATAGATCAATTTCAAGCAATGAAATAGAAGAAGTCATCAAAAGCCTACCAAAAAAGAAAAGTCTAGGACCAGATGGATTCACAGCTGAGTTCTACAAAACCTTCAAAGAAGAGCTCATTCCAATACTCCTCAATGTATTTCATGAAATAGAGGAGGAGGGAACCCTTCCAAACTCATTCTATGAAGCTAATATCACCCTGATACCAAAACCAGAGAAGGACACATCAAGGAAAGAAAATTTCAGACAAATATCCCTGATGAACATAGATGCAAAAATTCTTAACAAAATTTTAGCAAATCACCTACAAAAGCATATTAAAAAGATAGTGCACCATGATCAAGTGGGTTTCATCCCAGGGATGCAAGGTTGGTTCAACATCCGGAAATCAATCAATGTAATTCACCACATCAACAGACTTAATGTCAAGAACCACATGATTATTTCAATAGATGCAGAGAAAGCATTTGATAAAATACAGCACCCTTTCGTGCTCAAAACACTAGAAAAAATAGGGATAGTGGGGACATTCCTTAACATTGTAAAGGCTATTTATGCTAAGCCCACAGCTAACATCATTCTAAGTGGAGAAAAATTTAAAACATTCCCCCTGAGAACTGGAACAAGGCAGGGATGCCCTCTTTCTCCACTTCTATTCAGCATCATCCTTGAAACTGTAGCCAGAGCAATTAGACAGACAAAAGCAATTAGAGGGATACAAATAGGAAATGAAGAGCTCAAACTATCCCTGTTTGCTGATGACATGATTCTCTATTTAGAAGATCCTAAGAATTCCACCAGAAAACTTCTGGAACTCATGAATGAATTCAGTAAAGTAGCAGGATATAAAATTAATGCTCATAAGTCGAATGCGTTTTTATTTGTAAGTGATGCATCCTCTGAGAGAGAAATTAGGAAAACTATAGCATTCACAATAGCCTAAAAAAAAATAAAATACTTGGGAATCAATCTAACAAAAGAGTTGAAACACCTCTTCAATGAGAACTTACAGAACACTAAAGAAAGAATTTAAAGAAAGTCTGAGAACATGGAAAGATCTCCCATGTTCTTGGATAGGCAAAATTAATATTGTCAAAATGGCCCTACTACCAAAAGCACTATACAAATTCAATGCAATTCCAATTAAAATCCCAATGACGGACCTCATCAAAATAGAGCAAGCAATCATGAAATTCCTCCATGAAATTGGAGGAAAAGCAATTCTTAGCAAGAAGAGTGAAGCAGGGGGTATCACAGTACCTATATTACAAAGCAATAGTAACAAAAACATCATGGTATTGGCACCAAAATAGACAGGTAGATCAATGGTACAGAATAGAGGACACAGAGACAAACCCACATAAATACAGGTATCTCATACTTGACAAAGGAGACAAAAACATAAATGGAGAAAAGATAGCCTCTTCAACAAATGGTGCTGGGAAAACTGGAAATCCATATGCAGCAAAATGAAACTAAACCCATATCTCTCACCCTGTACAAAACTCAACTCAAAATGGATCAAGGACCTAGGAATTAGACCAGAGACCCTGCACCTAATGGAAGAGAAAATAGGTTCAAATATGCATCATGTTGGCCTTGGACCAGATTTCCTTAACATGATTCCCAAAGCACAAGAAATAAAAGAAGGAATCAATGATTGGGATAGAATCAAACTAAAAAACTCTTTCTCAGCAAAGGAAACAATGTTAAGAGAGAGTCTTCAGAGTGAGAGAAAATCTTTGCCACATACACTTCAGATAGAGCACTAATCTCTAGAATCTACAAAGTACTCAAAAATCTTTACACCAAGAACACTAATAACCCAATCAATAAATGGGCCAAAGAAATTAACAGACACTTTACAGAAGAAGATCTATAAGCAATCAACAGATTTAAGAAAAAATGTTCAACATCTCTAGGTATAAGAGAAATACAAATCAAAACAACCTTAAGATTTTATCTTACCCCAATTAGAATGTCTTTTATTAAGAATACAGGCAACAACAGGTGCTGGTGAGGATGTGGGGAAAAGGGAACACTCATACATTGCTGGAGTGGAGATTCCTCAGAAAACTTGGAATGGATTCACCATTTGACCCAGCTGTCCCACTCCTTGGCCCATACCCAAAGGACTTAAAATCAGATTACTACAGTGATGTAGACACATCAATGTTCATAGCTGCTCAATTCACAATAACTAGATTGTGAAACCAACCTAGATGCCCTTCAATAGATGAATGGATAAAGAAACTGTGGTATATATACACAATGGAATATTACTCAGCCATAAAGAAGAATAAAATTATGGCATTTGTAGGTAAATAGATGATGTTGGAAATTGTCATGCTAAGTGAGATTAGCCAATCCCAAAATCCAAGGGCCGAATGATCTCTCTGATAAGTGAATGATGATGCATAATGCAGGGTGGAAGAGAGGCAAGAATGGAGGAAAGCGAGATAGCATAGAGGGAAGGGAGGAGAGGGGCCAGGGTGGCGGGAGGGTAATAATAATAACAGAATGAGACAGACATCATTGCCCTGTGTACCTGTATGAATGCACAGATGGTGTGACTCTACTTTGTGTACAACCAGAGAAACAAGAGCTGTACTCCATTTGTGTACAATGAATCAAAATAAATAAATTTATATAAAAAATAAATAAATAAAAAGAAAGGAAAAGCACCTTCCATGTAGTAAGCACAGTGTGAACTGTCATTATTCTAACCCTAAGTAAGAATCTTTGTGTCTTCTTATATACCTATCTTTCCCCACTTCCTCAAATTACCCCACTTTCCAAGCAGTACAATTAGTATAACTCACAATCGTCATTCTAGATTTTAATAACATATTTTATCATTTGCATTATGTATTTAAACCACAGAAAATTTTAAAAATCCTTTATTCACTTTTTATTTCATATATCATTGTTACCTCCTAGATTGAATGCTTTGATGCTGTCAATATTCTCTAAGAGTTATTTTTTAAAAATCTCTGTTGTGTGCTGAGACCTTTTATACACCAGAGCATGTCAGTATTTTGGCCTCAATTTTTTTTTTAAGCTGGAAATAACATTCCTGGTTCAAAACTCTTTTTATTCACCATTGTAAATTTTATTTTATTGTCTCATCTTTTCTACTCTTGTTGATATGGATGGTGCCTAATTTTTGCCATATTTTAAGTAAGCTACCTAAAATTTTTGGTTTTAGCATTTAAACCACAATATACTTAAGTATGGATTCTTTTTAATTTTCTCATTTAGTTGTCTGTGAGCTATTTCCATTGTATTTAATACCTTTCATTTATTTGAGAAAATTTTTGTTCAGTTTTTCCAAATATCCTAAACTCTATTTGTTTCTCATTTTGCAACTCATAAAAGACCATTATTGATATTTGTACTTGCTTATCTTTGTATCTCAGTGGGTCTCAGTTGGGGCCTTCCCTGCCCCCCCCAGGGGACATTTACAAATGTCTGAAGATATGTTTTGGTCTTCATGACTTGGAGATTACTCCTACTTCTTAGTGAGTAGAAACCAAGGATATTGTTAAAAATCCCATAATGCACAAGACCATTCCTCACAACAGCAACAACAAAAAAAACCAAAATATCAATAGTACAAAGGCTGAGAAACCCTGATATATTTTAACTCTTCATTAATTATTTCAGTCCTTTCATATCATTCTATGAGAAGTCTACAGTTTTATCTCCCAACTTAATATTTTATTCTTATTCTATGTAGAGTTTGCTACTCTGTCCTCCTACTGAAATCCTTATGTTTCTTCAATTACATTTTTCATATCTTTCCTCATTTTTCCCTGAAGGCAATTATTATAATTTTAAAATTTTCCTACTGATTTTGCCTTCTCTAATGTACATTTTTCTTATTTTTAACTAATCAAACTGCTCATGTCCCTCAGATGTCTTATATGTCTTCTCTGTGATTCTATCTTTTGTTTCCTTAAGCATGTGAGATGCCTGTCCTAGTGATATGTGGTGGGACCTTAAGAGAGGAACAGCATCCTCGCCATAGTTTTCATTCCTCTAAGTGGGTCTGGAGCTTGGGAGATTCTCCAGCTTTCTACCATTTGCTCAGTTCTTTCTTGTGTCCCACTGCCACTCCAAGCCCAGTATTTCTACTCCTTGGAAGCTTACAATATCTCCATCCTGACCATTCATCTGGTGGCCAGTCATTTTTTTACTACAAATGCTCACTAATGTAGAAAAGAATAGTCAAATAGAAGTACAAGGAGAGACTACTTAGGGACATACCCCATCATGACCACAACAAAACAAGTAATGATTCAATAAGAAGGGAAAGAGAAAGATCACACCTGGAAACTCTCATCTACTTCACCTTATACTATCACCCAGATCTAGTCCTTGCTCATATTGATACATTTACGGTATCTGACATCTTGGATTTAAGAGAGATAATAAACTTGAAAAGGAACTAGAACTTTCAAAATATGCAGCAAAGAAATCTACTGGCTTGAAATTTACCAACAAGCTAACATTTAAATTCAACCCTTTAATATAATAGGCAAAGCTAAGGGAAGAAAGAATAATGTATTTTGTCAAAAGCTCAGACCTCAAAGACAAGTGTGGTGGCAAAACATCTACAATCCCAGCTCCTCTGGAGGCTGAGGCAGAAGGATTGCAAGTCTGAGCCAGCCCGATCAATCCATGAAGATTCTGCCTCAAAATAATAAATTAAAAGCTTGAGATATAGGTCAGTGACAGAGTGCTTGCCTTGCCTGTGGGACACCCTGGACTTAGTTCCTAATATCACACAAAAAAAAAAAAAAAAAAAAAAAAAAAAAAAAAAAGGCACAACAAAGAAAATAAAAAAAAATAAAAAAAAAAAAAATCAATCATTAAGCTCTGTTCATTCTACCCTTTAAAATGTATCCCCAATCCATTCACATTACTTTCCTTCCCACTGACACTAGCCTCCTTTATGTACAAAATAGGTCACCTGAAAGATAAGAGCATGGCAATTTACCTTTCCCCTAGTCTTGCTATCCCCTCTACTTTCCCATTTGTTTCCCACATTACCACCAAGATATTCTTTCTAAAATAAAAGTTTCACCATGGCACTCGTTTGAAGAAGCTTTTCATAGCATTCTTCTGTCCTTAAGTGCAAACTCATTGTTCTAATGCACAATGCTCTTGTGCAGCACCATGGTTTTCTGCCTCTCCTCTTTTTGCCCTCCTCACAATGGTGACATAATTTATCATTCTCTACCCTGTACTTTCATACTTACATTCTTCTCCCTGAATGCTTTGCTTATCAGTCACCTCCTCTGGCCATTTCCTACTCATCCTAGGAGTCTGAATTTACATGCAGGATGACCTCCATGATGAAAACAAGTATATTGTCCCTTTATTATATTCATCATGAAGGAGCTTTCCATTTCTGCATTGTTTTTAGAGGATACATTTTGTGAAGGCAAGAACTTGACCTTATTTTATTGCCAAGCAACTAATATATTATCTATAACATGGTTAGATTATATGAATGAGCAAAAACAAAAAGAAAAAGCAACAAAATTGCAAACAACAAGAGTGATCACATGCAATAAATAGGCTGTGCTTGCCCCGCCTTTATTTTTTTTACCAGAATGTGCTTCAGTGAAAAAAAAAAACAAACAAAAAAAAACAGATTCTAAGCAAATTCTTCATAAAAACTACACATTAAATATTTATTCCATATCAATAGTGCATTATATTAGCTTTTCTAGTCAGAGTTTTCCTTCTTTGTATACAGCACTTTATCCAATTGGAGCTTGTCTTTTATAGAAATGGCTGTGTATCTTATACACATGAAGATCTCTGGAGGCCACTTCCCAAGTAGTTCACTTCCCAAGTCGTTGTCACCACACAGAGATAATTATTTGTATGATTTATGTTCTTGCAGAGAACCTTTGTTCATGATAACCTTTTCCAATCACTTTTATTATGTATCTTGAGATTTGGGGGTCTATCTGCCTTCATGGATTCTCCCTTGGTTTACTTACAGGTCTGATAAATGTATTGATTTTTTATGTGTAGGTCAAAGTGCTGCTTTTTTTTCTTCCCTTGGTTCTGGACAATTGCATGACTAATCTGAGATGTTTGCTTTGTATTATTGAAAGGTAAACTGCCTTGGATTTTCTGTTTTTAAGATGCTTATGCTGGTGCATTCTTAAATGATGCAGACTTTCACCAAATTGGCAAGGGAAGAAAAAAAAAAAAAGGAAAAGTAAAAACCATTAACCTTGAGCTGAAAAAAAGATTTCCATAGAAATAACTATTTGTATAAATAAATGCTATTTAAATAAACTACTGGCTTTACATGTAATATTCAAAGATTAATACAAACCATTGTGCTATCTTGAGTAAGAAGTATTTAAAGTAATATAACAATTCATGTTCCTCAAAGGCAAAATCTTTGCTTTTATGGCCATTTTCCACTAAATAAAAGAAAATGTCCCTAACAAATATTGTTTGCAATGAACTGCATTTTGAAGGAACAATAACAAGCTATTTGCAGTTTAGTTTTATGCGTATTGTTACTCTCCTTTGCAGTCAAAAGCATAAAAAGGCATTGTAAAATGCTATTAAAAATAACCTTCCTTTATGTTTTACATTATCCACATTGAGAATTTTGTCTTTATTTTGTCTTTGCTCTTTTTCTAATTCAAATTCCAGATGAAGTAGTGTTGATCTGTTGAGTATTACATTACTTATGACAACCACTTTCTATCAAGGCTATATATCATCATACTCTGCCACATACTTTAGCTTAATGGATTGCACCTAAAAAAGTTTTCAAAAAATCACAAATCAAATAAAATATATAATTAAATGTAGGATTTTTCATCTTAGTGTGACATTAGTTTCTTAGCAAACCTGTGACCTGGATATTAAGGATTGCCAGATTTTTTCGTTTTATTCAATGATAAGAAACAACAATGTTAGACTATCACTCTATGTTCAGAAAACTGTTTCAGAAAGTGATTTTGTATTCTAAATTGTTGTGCCTTAAGGTAACTATATTTGTGATGGATGATGTATGTTTTAATTTTTCTTATTTGTTTAAATTTAGATAAGTAATTGCTTTGTTTCCCAATGCTAAACCAAATGTTCTGTCACAAGACGATAAGCCTCAAATATTGTTTCTGACAATAGCACCATATTAGTTTAGAGAAGAAAGAGAATAAGTTTTAGTAAGTTTAAATGACAATGCTTGACTAGTTAATGAGTGGAGGGGCTTGGCAGGAATGACATTTTTATAGTGTTTGAAATGATCCAGCTCCTTCCATAAAATAGTCATTAACTTTCTTAAGCTAACAAAATATCCAAGGCCTTATTGCCAAAAGAAGCACTGTCTCTCATCACTAACTTAAGAGTAAGAAATTCACTACTAATTGATTGTTTTAAGAGACACATTTAATAATAGAAAAGATAAATGATCTCAGGGTGGCTACTTTTTCTAAGTAATTTCACACATTCATTTTTACTGATCTAAACAAGTTTACTGATCATTACTAAGCCCTCTTAAATTTTAGAAAAATGATTATACTCTTAACCCCATAATTAAAAAAAGAGAAAAATAATGTTAATGTTACAGCTTTAGAGGTAAGTGTAGTGTTTAGTGATGCACTTTATTATTGACTCTTGAAAAATTGTGCCTCATATGCCTCATTTATATTCTTTCTGCAAATTTTTTTATAAAATTGCCATAAATGGGTATATGTGTAAAGCTGCTTTTACTTCTTTCTGGAAATATATATAAAAATTATAAAAACAAAGTTACCTTTATATTGCTAATCTTTGGAAAGAAAACTGAAAGAAAAAATATCTTTGTCGTTTTACAATAGTTAGAAGTTTAAAATCTTTCTGTGAGATTTTCAACTCCACCTCTGCCACATTAGAAAAATTATCTTAATTTAGTAAGTGATGCCAAGCAAAAGCCAATTACTGCTCAGGCATAGTTTTAAATAGAGTACTTAATTTTGTATGCATACACATATGGCTGGCATTCTTTTTGCTAGTAGACAGAATGAATTTTCCCTAAAATTGAGTACAGTAAGTCCTATCAACACTATTATAGTACTAAGTCAAATTGTGGCTACCTTAAATTTAACATTCATGATTTAACTGTTCACGTGGGACTGCGAGCTGAGGGCATGTTATTATTTGCAGTTGCCCTGAGACTCAGCTTTCAATCTAGTATGTTCTGAGAGCATTAGGCACAAACTAGGCATTTACCTAAAGAATGAGACCTGAGAGCTGCCTAGCAGAACACATGCATCTCCATGACTCTTTATTGTTTTCTACTTATCTAAGATGTGAGATATTCTCGTGTGAGTACTAAAATCACCTTTTCTGTGGAATAAAGAAAGAAACATGTCCTGGTAAAATATTAAAGCTAATCATTACTTGGAATGAATTGCATAAGGGGAAGTACACCTACATAAATGACAACCTTTATAAACCTAGGGGTGAGTGAAAGTTTGGGCATATTATCTTTCTGGAATATGAAAAACTTTAGTTTTTGTATGTGAAAATTTGTTTGGGAGTTCTGACCCTGTATCTTATTAGCTATGACTGACATTAGCTATGAGATATAAGACCCTAAGGGCATATTTCTACTACAGTGAATGGCTCTATACTTGGGCAAGTCATTTACACTCTCTTTAACTCAGTCCCTTTTTTATAATAGCAAAACAGCACCTTAAACAATTTTAGAGGTGTTTTGTAATATTTTGTTGATTATATTTTATTTTTTCCTATTATTTTTCTAAGAATTTCAAAATTTTCATACCTAAAAATATTTGATATTAAAAAAGTTTTTATATATCAAAATGTGCTAAAGAGTGAATTCTAACACATCACAGTAAACCCTCCAACAAAATTTTTCTAATCATAATAAAATGTTACTAGGTTATTTCATCTGTAATCATACTCTAATGTTGTATATTCTAAAAAACAATAGAAATGACTACACTATTATCATGTGAACAATTTGTTAGGTATTAAATATTTGCTAATCAATTAATTCTCATTCACAAGGGAAAAAAAAGGTTCTGGTTGTATTTGTAGGACAAAAGAAACTTAACCTCTTTCCCAATTGTGTTATTTAAATTACATTTTTACTTATTTATGTCCTGATAGTTCCTACATAAGATTCCGTATCTCTGACAGCCAATAAAGCTTATCTTTGATTCTGTTTAATTTTTAGTATACTTCTCACACATAAACCAGAACCCTACATTAAATGCGGATTGTACCAGCTTTCACTAGCAAGCCTGTGATCTCAGTCATCCTGAGGTACTAGAGTACAGTTGTTTCATTTTATTATATGCTACTTTGGAAAAGACCCTAAAATCTGCCATAACTACTTTCTCCTTTTACACTCCCAGTTTAGTTCAGCATTAAATGAGGGTGGAGGAAAGTTAACTCATAGGCTCCCAACCCATTAAATGTGACTAAAAGTAAAATAGCAAGTCCCATCAGGGCATAATTTCTGTAGAAAATGGTTAGGTGTTAGAACATATTCAAATAAAAAAGATCACTTTCAAGTAATTCACTACGTAAGATTTTATCTACATGATTTGTATCTTTTATAAATCTGTATTATTAATAATACAGTAAGTATATTAAGTATTTAAGAAGTCTAAAATAACTTATTCTTAGAACATATCTGTGTGCTAGCTGCTTTTGAAAATATGTGGACATTTAGGTTGTAAAATATTTTAATTTCTGTCCTAGAAGTATAGCTCAGTGGTGGAGTGCTTGCCTAGCCTACCATGTGCAAACCTTGTGTTCAGTCTCAAGTAACACACACACACACACACACACACACACACCCCCATCTTAACTTGTCCTTGAAGGTGGATTTTTAGAATTGGATATCTAACAAAGCTACATGATAATTTATACCACTTCTTATAAACAAAATTCTGACTCTGTAACCAAACAACTTTGTCAATAAGTCATCTTTTAAAGACCTTAGGAGAACCATCATATGAGCATTTGGTGTTTGATATAAACATCTTTTTGCTCCTTCATGAAATAAATTTACCAACCAATCTTTGGAACTTGAAATAAATTCTTATGAGACTGAAGGGACATATTTACCCTTGAAATATTGACCAAGGATGTAACCATGTCTTAGAATGTGTAAATAAAAAAATCATCTTGCTCTTCTTACTCTTCTACTGCCTATCCTTCCTGGGTTATAATATTCCTGGGTAAAATACATGCTTAAGAAGTTAGTTGAGCAGTACATTGCCAAACTATCTATCTATCTATCTATCTATCTATCTATCTATCTATCTATCTATCATATATATATGATACAGATATATCATATATATATGTATATATATATATATATATATATACAGAGAGAGAGAGAGAAAGCTAGTCATTTCTCTAGGTATAATCACTTCTGCATTGAACTGCTTTGTAGAGTGTGGCTCTTGGTGTATTACTCTTATGTATTTATTTAACAAATATATATGGATTGCATACTATATGGCAAACCAAGATGTAAAGATATCTAGATTACCAAAACACTGATTGCATCCCAGTTAAATAGTTAAGTCAAGGAAGTAAACTTGATTGCAATTATACTGGGTGGGGTTCAATTACAGGGAAATATTTTTTAATTAATTTCCAGTTCTAGTATTAAAACATTATTATTATGAAAATATTCATATATGTGATTTCTACTACTGTAATGGTGTACTATTTATAACTGAAAAGAAACCAAAAATAAATTAAAGATAACATAGGGTCACAACTGGAAAAGTTTGTATTTGTAATGTTTGTCACAGGGTGGGACTCTTGTTGAAAAAACATAACTTCCAAAATATTATTTTAATTCTTCTCTTAGAGAAAATTATTTTTAGGTCAGAGTCTTCCAAAATATTTAAAAGGCTTTAGCAGTAAAATATTCCTGTCTGAAGGCACTCCCTCACTTGCCTTCAATGGCCACTTAAGAAAAGGTCCGGGCCAAAGAAAGCAGTTGTCTGTATGTTCAGTGGCATTTGCAGAAAGAGCTGAAGGGCAAATTGTGGACTCCATCAGTGTTGCTCTGCCAGTACCCACGTCTGCTGCTACCGGATGTGATAAATGCATTGGCACATTGAATACTTCTGGGTTTCCCTACCAATCTTTGAAATTATTCATACACTAAAATCTCTTCTGAGTTCTATGTTGCATGCCAAATTTGATGAAAGTCTTTCTTGTATTTTGTAGTTATGAGAGCATCATATTGATAACATTTTTCTTTAATCCTTTGATCATAATTTTCTTCACTTATTTGAATGTACTTAGAGCTTCTTTGAAGTCTTTTAAAGCTAAATCCAATATATAGCCACTTGAAATCATTTCCTATTGAATATTTTGAGTAAGGATCACACTCTCATATTTCTTTTCACATAACTACTAAGTTTTGATTGAAGTTTGGACATTATAGATGACACGTTTTGGAGACTTTTTTTTAAACTAATTCTGATCTATGGCACCTTTTACTGGGAAAGTTATGGAGTATTATGTAGCTGTAGTTAGGAGGTTACACAGTGTTCTTAGTACATAAAGCCAAATTGAGATTAGAATTTCCTCTCTGCTTTGGACTTTTTATAATATCTTTATATAGTTACATTATTTTTAAAAATACCCAATTTATAATTGTTTTTGTGTAAAGTATAAGTACATCACTCCTCTGCCACTCCAAGAAATGTTCCTGCTCTTTTATTTTTATTCACACATTTTTCTTATTAGGGCCCAGAAATGAATACCTCAATGAATGTGAGGGTAAAGGTCAACCATTCGTAACTTTGCTGTTCTCAGAATTATCCCTCCGTTATGAAAATTATCTATGAATTCAAACCAAGCTGATTCCACAGAATATTTAGGATGAATTATTCCCAGAAGTCACCTTTGTTCTTCTGGCATAAATTCCTGAAAGACTGATTGAATTTTCCAGTCTATTAGACATGACACACTGTAGAGGAAAATAAACCAAGCATTAAACTGTTTACCCTACTCTACTTTTACATCTTCTTTCCCTTATGTCTAGACAAGGTAAGCTTTTATTTTAGATTTAATTGCTAGACCTTTTCTCTTTTCTTTTTAACTGAAAGAGAACTAAAATTTCCAGTTTGTTTTACTTTTGTCTGATACTCATAGAAAAAGTAACTTTTCAACTTGTGTAGATAGTCATTGAATTAGTGAATGACAGATCTCTCTTCTTTTAATAAGTACCCTTTCGGCTAAAAACTTTATATTGGAAAATGAAAGATTAAAACATTTTCTTTCTTTCTTTTTTAAATATGGGAAGATACACTGCTGCTTTGGTATTTCCACAGAAAGAGGAGCACAAAAGATGCTGTTCTTATGATTTTTCTGTTAGATCTCTGTAGAGATTTTAAAAGGCAAATGTTAGGAATAAGAACCCATGCAGAGGCAAGGTACCATAAAGGACATGTAACTCCAGGCGTACAGCAGCTGTGAAAACATCATCTCTGCTGCACATAATGGTGGAGATCATTACACAGACATTTTAAACAGCACTGGCTATTAAAATGAACATTGATTTTCAAAAACAAATTAGTAAAACAAGATCTTTTAAATTTCATGATACAGTACATAAAACTCATGGTTTAGTATCTGGGTCTGGATGAAATGATTAAATAAGAGGATAATTTTATGCCATAGTTTTATTGCATGGTTTTATAAGATTTTTATTTTATTGTGACAAATACAATGTCATTTTCAATTATATTTAAACAATATTTTAGAAAGTGTCATCATATATGGCAACAAGTATTTCTTAGTTTCAAAGCAAAAGCTGAATTCCTTCCTTGAGCTTTCCACCCTGACATCCAAAGAGAATGCCACCAAGGTACTGTGAGCTGATCTTGTCCAGTTCAGTTTGACACTCAAGTCACAATGCACCTTCTGCAGGCTTCTCAGAGAAGTCTCTTTGTACATTGGGCCTCCTCCATCATTACCTAGAAACAATTCTTAGAGCTATATTGGCAGATCGTGAGTTTGGACTTTATCTAGCTTTCCCTGAAGCAAAAAATAACAGTTTCAGAGGCTTTGGAAGTAGGCTGAGGATAAAAACTAAATAGAAAACTTCATAAATCAATATTCTTCTTAAATTCAGCATATTCACCTCTGACAATAAAATATCCCATACTCGTATGCATATTTTCTAAAAATTCATGAAAAGGGGTCCTATTTCTTAATAAATAAACATCATCAAAAATTTTATTATATGTTACCTTGTAGACAATATTTCTAACAATTTATTTCTAACATTTGTACATATGCTTGAATGCTGTTTCCTCCATAAATACATGCATATTCCATCTGTGTGTACAACTGAGATAGGAGACTGACTGCTTTAGCATGTTAGAAGACTCCATTTTTGTTTCAAGTATTTTCATAATTCCTCTACTTTTGATCACTAGTAACAATAATATTGAATTAACATTCTGACCCATTTTGTGGAAAAAATAAAGGTAACTGCCATAAAATATTCAAAATTTTCAGATAATATTATTTAAACAAAGACCATAACTCAACCAAAGTATTAAGAATTTTTGGTAGAAAACACTATAACACAATAGCTTATGTATCCTTTAGTTTGTTTCTTTGTGGATGAAGTTTATGTGGGACAATCGAGGAGGATCATCTGTGACACCTAATAATGTGTGAATTTTCAGACTAGAACCAAATATTCTTAAATCAGTGAAAGAGAATGTGCTCTTTAACATTTCAGTATATTCTTTTGTTTAAAATGAACCAATAATTCATTTAAACACATGTTCATGAATTCAAATAATCAGCAGAACTAGGTGTAACCCAACATTGCCATGGGTGTTCAAAACAGGCAAAAATTAGTTTTACTAGTATTGGAGAAGTTTTCTTGGGGCCTGTTTCAGAGGCCCCACCAGAAATTCACATCAGATTCCATCCCTACTCTATAAGTCAGTTAGCCCTGTTTATTATGCAAAATATCTTTTTTGTAAAACTGAGAACCTGTAAAATTGAAATGAGTAGATTCTGTAATTTAGAGCAACAGGAATCTTGGATTTTAATGCTTCATAAAAATTCTAGAGGCAAATAATTTTTTAACTGTCAATTCCATGAATACACTAAATGTTTTAAAAGAAAGGAAGTAAAATAAGTCTTATATATTTTATGTGTATTTAGGGTACGGAGAGAACAACTGATTATTTTATGCTTATAAAGTGTAAAAGAATTGTATTATGGAAATAAACCTACAAAAATACTACTTCAGAATCTGTTAGTTAATGGACAAAGCATCTGATACATTGCAAAGTTTCGATGCCTTGCCATCTCTCTTTTATTTCAGTGAAACACATCAGTATCCTGAGATCCTTTAAAATGTGTTATTTTTATCATTTTCCAAGTGCTAAGGAAGAAGAGCAATTTTGTTTACTCCCAGGTGGCTTAAATTTGATTTGAACTCACAGCAGAGTTTACGCTGATGAATAGCTTTTCATTGAACGTGAATAAATTGAGAAATTCAGATTAGTCAGCCACTTTTTCTTCATAATTTAAATTCCAGAGAAGAGCATTTAGCAAAAATAGAACACAAAGGGTTCTGCAGTTGATGAATTGCACCTGATGACTAGCTGAATTAATAAAACCATTAATGAACTAGACACCAAAGCTCCTTTTCAGAATTTCTATGAAAATGATTGTTTTAAGAACACAAACAAAAAAGCAGCATTGCATGAAAAAAGTGCAGGTGCTTTGTTCGGTTAACATGCAGGTTAATGTGAAGTTAGAGACCAGCAAGCTGTCAAGCTCATTTGTGTCCTCACAGTATAAGTGGTCGCTTTGCTTTTGAGTTGATTTAGCTATGAGATTCCTCTAATAATCAAAAATTTTAAATCGAGACATTCTCAGCGAGACACAAACATAACATGTATTTAAATATAAATATTAAATGTTTATACACACACACACATACACACACACACACACACACACACAGGTATATTTAAATGTCCTTTGCTTTGTTAAATGTAAAGATCTTTGCTTTTAAAGTTTCAGATATTTTACACACATACAAACGTGATATTATATTCAGATAGGTATAATTATTTAGTATATGCTTTTATTTTGAAGAAGTGTTCTAAATCTTGGAGAGAAGTTTGTCTCTGTAATAAGAATTAAAATTTATCTTTTGTTTAATGTATTTATTAATTATTAGATCTTATTCTTATGAAACTCGATTTGTCAATGATTCATTATTAATTTGAAGGCACTGAATCTTTTAAGTCAAAGAGTTTGACTATTTGACAACTAAACAAAATATCCTACTAGCTACATTTTTATGTAAAAGAATAAGAGATTCGATATAATGAGGTTATTTATTTTCCGTACAAATTAATGCGTGCGCACATGAGTGTGTGTGTGTGTGTGTGTGTGAAACATATTACAGGATTTTGTATACTTACATTCAAATGACAACTTAGGAGTGCATACATGATTTCTATACTTTTAAACCACCCAATTAACTGTACTATTATTTCTGGATTTAAAGAACAATGTATATCCTAACACTTTTCTTTGTGATTTATTCACATTACAAAAGAACCTCAAAACTTGAAGTCAGATATATATGGCCCTAGAGTGTATCTAATAGGATGTTTTATAGTTGTCCCTTGTGAAATGAGATTTTTCATTTGGCACCACCACACAATCTCAGTGGAAAAACATCAAAGGGAATACATTGGTGGCAAACTTACTCCGAGGGAAGACAAAGCTCTGGGAAATGTTGTGGCTACAAGCAGTAAGTCAGTTCAGTTGGAGAAATAATAAATAACTGCTTGTTTCAAAACCTGGTTATTTCTAAAGCGTTCTATCTCATGGGCCTCTTGAAGTCATTAAACTTAAGGATTAAAATAGATTTGTAGATTTTTAGAAATAAAATGCTAAAGATGTGGTAACTATTTTTTTTGTACATTTTACAACTTCTCAGTGTTCTTAAATAATAGTGCAGTTATTTTTATGCACTGAAATATCCAGATGTTGGTTGATTTGTCATTTTTAAACTTCATTTTCCTCTTGAAAGGGTATTGGTAACACTCTTTTGTCCTTTATATCAGGTTAAGACATTTTTTTGAATTCTGTGTCTACGTGAGTGTGTTACAGTACATTCAAACTGAGATCTACATACATTTTATGTTAGGATTATGAAAATAAACTGCAAAAAAATTATGAAAAAGAAAGATGATTCCAGTTACAAAAATGATAATACTCTAAATAACACTATAAGAAAGAATGTCAATAGATTTCCTGTCTTACAATTAAACCTGCAGATGACTTGGGTATTTTGGCATTAGCCTACAATGAAATAGCAATATCCATATGCACTTGATTTAGATGGTTTTTGAAAAGGATTACTTTGAAGAATATTCCTCAGCAAGTCATTGTGTGTTGATATGGTGACCTTGCTCAATGCATGAAAATGTATTGTTCTAATTCACCTACCATTTGAAATATACTGAGTTTTATATTGACTTTTAATCTTGTCTTTTACTCTATGTATGAAAGGTAAACTGTATACCTTGAATTTAGAAATGGAATGTGGGATAAAAACATATTTTAGTATATAAAAATAATGGTAATTTTAATGGCATTGTAGCTGATCGAACCATATGTATTCTAGTCAGTTGACAAATTCATTTTATAAGAGTGAATATATTCACATAAGAATAAATTATAATGCAAATAGTATTAAATTCACTCACTCATAGTTAAAGGATATCTCTCGTTTATATGTATCACTGAGGATGACAAAAATATTTTCTAAGTTCTCAATAGTACATCTTCAAAGATGGTATTTAAAGTCAAGTTGAAATGAAGGGTAGATTTAGCGTTCAGAAAGATAGTAACAGTAGAATTTAGCCTGTGTGAGAAATTTGTATATGTGGTAGGCATATTAGATAGGAATGTACATTATAAACATTTTAAAATTAAGAACAGCTTAAATGACAAATTATGATGTTCACAGAATAACAATCATTTCAACAAACGTAATAAAAATAATCACAGTTAAATTTTCTTTTATTTTCCTTCTTCCCTTTCCTTCCTCTCTCCCCTCCATTCTTCCTCCTTCTCAATATTGACATTGATACATATTTGCCTTATATATGCACTATGGAGCCAACCAGCTCTTAAAAGACTGAGTATCTTATTTACATCATTTTCCTCTGAAGCAATAGCTAATGAAGGAAAGAAAAATATAAAAATAACAAAAATCAAACGAAAATTTTTGTATATAATATAGCTTAATAAAATAATAAAAAAATGCAGTACTGAGGGGGTAATTAAGGCCATAAGCTCCAGTGTTAGACTGTGTGGATGTGAATTTTAAAATCCCATTTACTGAATATTTGACCTTGTGCAAATTTCATTGTCCGTCAATGAAACTTCAAAAGAGAATTATTGGAAATTATTATAGTACCTTCCTTAGGGGTACTTGTTAGTATTCAATGAATCATTTTAAGTATTTTACCTGATACTTAGAAAGTGCTCAATAAATCATTACTATTAGTAGAAGGACCTAGCTTTAAATCCTGAGCATGAATTAGATAATCTTGGGAAAATAATTTTAATCTTTGGAAACTCAATCCAAAACAAATAACTATTTTATAAGTGTTGTAAAAATTAGAAGCGATAGACAAGTAGCTAACATTTGCCCGCCTTCTTATTTATTCACCATGATTTTGGTTTTCCTCATTATTATTTTGAGTAAAGGGGATTGAAACTGCCTGCAGAGCAACATTGGAAATGGTTCAGTGGGTAAGAGCTATTTCTGGAAGTTTAAAATAAAGGAGTAAGACTGAATAGGAGGTGAAAAGGGCAGGTGAACGAATTATATCTTCTCAACAATAGATGGGAAAAGTTCAGAGGACAGTGCCATCAACAAAGAATAGGGAAGGAAAAGAATCAAAATAGATTTTTCAGCAGACAGAGAAAATGGGATCAAGAGAGAGCTAACATATTGGAATTTGAAGTGGTAATGCTGGTTCTTAGATTGTAAGCAGGAGCCAATCTAATAACCTAGCAGTAGAATGGTCTCTATAGTCATATCAATCAACATAAAGATTGAAGATTTATGAGAATTACACATGGACTGGTGAAGCATCCACAAATTTTTGAGCAGCAGGAATGCAAATTAATAAGCAGTGAAATAGAATATTTTTTCCCAATGGCTTACTCTTGATTGGCTAACCAAAAAAATGTTTGAATCATGCGCATTTGCATAAGCTAGATAAGTAATAGTGAATGCTTATTATACAATTTATGCAGATTTTCAAAAATCAAGGTACTTATAAATATGAATTTTATATTAAGCCTTTATTTGGGTTGTATTTTGGATTACCTTAAAGTTTTGATTACTAAAGTTATTTGGCAATATCAAAATCATTTCACTACCTAAGTTTGTGACTTGAATTATGATAGGTTAAATGGGGATTTTAAATAAATTAATTATTTTTAGAGTAAAGAAAAATTGTATTTCATATTTATTTCTGCAAATAATGGTCTCATAAATTCAGAGAGAATGGACAGTATAAAAATTGACTGCTTTTTGAGACTGTATTTGTGGGCAGTGGCACCTCATGAACTTGGCATTCCCTTGAGAAATATGCAAAGACTTCTTGTTCTTAGTGGGGAATGAACTGTAAACAGCCACTAAGGTGGCATCAATTCCAGGATTACAAGCTGTCCTTCCACATCCTAGAGAATAGCAATCGAAGCTAGTGATTCCTGTCTCCTTCCTTACTTCAATTTTCAAGGTTGTTGAATCACAGATCTCATCTAAATTCTAATCTGAGCTAATCTAAACTGTTGTTTAAAATAACACTAGACAAAAGGGAGGTCTTTGTGATTAACTCATTATCTATACACTTGATTTTTTATTCACTAGATTTTTAATTCTTACCCCAGATACTTTGTGTGTGCGTGTGTGTGCGCATGCGCGTGTGTTTCAAGGGCAACTACCAAAAAGTTTGATATGTAGGGAATACTCAATAAATTATTTTTAAGTAGCTTGATGGATGGATAGAAAAGTGAATGGATGAGTGAATGAAGTAGATTATCCATAAAAAGGATAAAATTCTACCTAGAATGATAAGGAAAAATACATGGAAGACACAAATTAGACAGGATCATGAATAATGACATTATTACAGAACATACAGCCATTTAAATGATACTAAATAGTATTATGAGCAACTTTATGCAAATAAATTTCACAATTTATTCCATTTGTGCAGATTCCTTGAAAGATAAAAGGTACCCAAAGCTCACACAAGAATTAAACAATTGAAGAATTTCTAGGTTCAAGTGACTTCACTGATTAAGATGATTAAAAATTTAGCAGACAAATGGTACTAATCTTACACTGTTTTTTTTTTTTTCAACTCATGCCATGATGTGAACTTTACACTGTACCAAAGCCAGGGAAACAGTTCAAAAATCTCCAATGTCCTTTATCCCTCATGAAAACAAATGCAAACCTTTTTAACAGTTTTAGCGTACCAAATCCAACAGTGTACAAAAAAGACAGCAAATCTTGTTAAAGTGGGATTTGTCCTAAACATTCAAGACTGCTTAAATATTTTAAAGTCAATCATTGTACTTCATCAAATCAACAAACAAAAACCATGTATTCATCTCAGTATATGGAAAAAGAGAGAGAGAAAATTAAAAAAAAGAAAAATGTTTTCAGATTCAGAGTCAAGAACTCTCCATTAAACTAGGAAGAAAACTCACTGAAATGAATAAAAGTCATTTACAAAAGCCTACAGCTATCATACTTAATAGTGAAAGACAATATTTTCAGCATGAATTTGGAATTCAACCAGAGAAGTTTTGCCATACATTTTAAAATTCTTATTTATTTTCATATCAGTCCTTTATATTTTTACATTTTAATAGAATATACTATGACATAATTAAAAAGGCATGGAATATAATTTGTTCTAATTTAGTCCCAAGTATTTCTTCTTCCCCCACCTCTTCCCAACCCCTCTTCCCTTCCCTCTACTCTACTGATATTCCTGTTATTTACTTGTAATTTTTCTTGAAAATCAGTGTTTTGTCTAACATTCTTATTTATCTTGTAATTGAATTCCTAACTAATACAAAGGCAAGAAAATATAAAAAGCATACACTTTGGAAAAGAAATAAAAATGTTTGTATTTGCAGATAAGACTTTCCTTATAAAAATTTTCAAAAGCATACCAAAGGAAAAATACATACTAGATTTAATAATTTAATTTAGCAATGACACAAAATACTAGGTCAGTAAACACAAAATTAATTGTATCTCCATATATTAGCAATAAAGTGTGCAAATTAAAAAATCTGTATCATTAAGATAAACATTTAAACATTCCCAAAACATATGTAATTGAGTATAAACCAGATGAAATATGTACAAGAGAAGGAAGCTAAAATTTTATTTTGAAATCAAAATACACCTACATAAATTGATAATTAAAGCATGATCATGGATTCAAATAAAAATGTAATTAAGATATTGATTCTCTATGCATTATTTTACAAATTTGATGAAATTCAAATGAAAATTCTAACAATTTTAAAATTGACAAAAATACTTTAAAATTTATTTGCAAATAAAAATGTCAAAATAACCAAAATGATTTTGAAATAAAACTGTAACAAATACTATTTTCAAGATAATATGAAGCAACAGAAATCAAGAAAGTACTTAAAGTAATATTTATTTTAATTTAGAAAAATAAATATTTCATGTGCTACAGTACATTATTTTGCTAAAAGTATGCATTGTGGAATAATTAAAGCAACTAATTAACATGTCCCTTGCCTCACATACTTATTTTTTTAATAGGGGCATCTATTAGTAATTTTAAAATATATATTATTACTAACTATTGTTTTTATTCTGTAGAATAGATCTCTAGAAATTGTTTTTCCTAACTGAAACTTTGTTCCCTTTGACCAACTCACATCCTCGGTAATCACCATTTTATTTTGTATTTCTGAGTTCAATAAATTCTTACTCTGAATATAAGTGAAATCTTGCAGTATTTTTCTCTCTATGCGTGGTATACTTCACTTAGCATTATATCCTTCAGATTCATTTATGTTTTTACAAATGACAGTATTCCCTTCTTTTTGAAGACTGAATACTTGTCTATTGTACATACTTGCCACATTTATAAAATATATTATTAAGTGAATAAAAAGACAGAACAGAAAAATTCTTGGAATGTATATTTTCTGAAAAATGACTTTTAACAGAAATTAGAAAAACTCTCAAAACCTCATAAAACAAGAGTCAATTAAAAATTTTAAAAAATGTTTGATCAGGCACTAAAGAGATGCAAATAACACATAAGAACTTTAAAAGAAAAAGATTCTCAAGATCATTTGTCATCTTCAAATGCATATAAAACCAGGAAATAGCTATAGGGGATAATTAGAATGGCCAAACTTTTAAAAATTTATATTACCTAATGTTGCCAACTGGAATACTCATATTTTGACTGTAGGAAAGTTAATATAGTAGAGTCCCTTTGGAAAACAGTTTGCCAGTTTATTACAAAGACAAAAAGAAACATAATATATCATCAATTAAACCCACTCTTAGGTATGGATCCAAGTGAAATGAAAACATATTCATGAAAACCTGCATATAAATATTTATAGCAACCTCAGTCATAATTGCCCCAAGTTAGAAACAGCTCAAACACTCTTCATTTCCTGACTGGAGAATCTTTGGTATATCCACAGCTTGCTATAGTAAAAATTATTGTACACTACAACATAGATGAATTTCACACATTATGCTAAATGAAAGAATTCTATGTATTTCATTATTCTGGAAGAAATAAAACTATAGTGATAGAATAGATTGGTGGTTTACAAAATTTCGGGTTTGAGAAAGGGATTGACAAGAAATAGCTGCAGAATCAATTAGTGAGGGTTGGTATGGTTTTATATCTTGATTGTGATATTTATACACCTAGCTGTATACAATTATCAATATTTGTAGTATTGTATGCTGAAAATGGTGAACTTATATATAAATAATCTTTATTAAAAAATAAAAGGAAAAAAATAACAAATAGAAGAAAGTGTGCATGCGAACTCATCAATATACTTATTTTACACACCTCCACACATCATATGATTCAGTATTAATGATTGAGTAATATTAAGTTTTCAAAGTAATCACTTTCTTTTTTTCAAAAGCAAATTTAAAACAAGAAAATTTAGTAATATAGTGAAATATTTATTAGATATGTGAATTTTCATTCTGTGTTTTTATTTAAATAAATTGTCTTACCAAATGTTCTGGGGGAATCTGAGTCATATTTTCTAAATAATAACATATTTGTTATTTTGATGTTTCAAGATATATTTAACCATTCTACTATAAACACTAATGTTATTTTAAATTCCTTATTAGTATAAATAGTTATTTAAGAATATCTTTAAAAATAAAATTCTGAATTTCTCAATTTATTACTAGAGGTTAGATTTCTAAAATTCTGTGTACATATTCAAATTTCTAAGGTAAACTTTTCTCTTGACAAGTTTTAATTATAATATACAAGATTTTATGCTGCCCACTCATAAACATGATCTCATTTAAATGATGTGTACTAATGCATATAGTAAATATGTATCTGCATATTAAGTCTGGTACCAGAGTCTGAGTCTAAAATGAACATATCAAAGGTCTTGAACTCAAAGAATCATGGACACCAAGCATGTAATGTAAGTATGTAATGTAAGTCAGCTTTCAGTTGCTTTAACAAAATACCTGACATAAATACTTAACGAAAGGAAGATCTTTCTTCAATCAGAATGACAATGATCAAGAATACAATAAATGCTGGTGAGGTTGTGGGTAAGAAAGTATACTCGTACATTGTTGGTGTGACTGCAGACTAATAAACCACTCCGGAAAGCAGTATAGATATTCCTCAAAAAACTGGAGATGAGACCATCATATGACCCAACTATCTCACTCCTTAGTGTTTTTCTGAAAGATCTAAAATCAGCATACTGCAGTGATACAGTCACATCAATGATGATAGCTGCACATCTCACAATAACTAAATTATGGAATCAACCCAGGTGCCCATCAATAGATGGATGGATTAAGAAATTGAGGTATACATGTACAATGGAGTTCTGCTCAGCCATTAAAATGAATGAAATTATGGCATCTGCTGATAAATGGATAGAATCGGAGATTATCATGCTAAATGAAATTAGCCAAACTCAGAAACACAAAGGTCGAATGCTTTCTCTCTGTGCAGAAGTTAGAGTAAAATATAAAGGGAAAGAATAGGTTAACATAAATAACCAATCAAATATAAATTAATGTGTGAATGAACGGAAGTCTAATAGAGGAAAGAGAATGGGAGACTAAGGGGGACAGGAAGAAAAGGGGGAGGGAATGAAGAATCATGAATTGAAATCATTTTTCAGGCAGGGGTTTGTTGGATGAACCCAACTACTGTGTATAACTATAATGCTCTAATAACAAAGAAAAATAAATATTTATTTTTGCTCACTATTTCCAACATTTCGGTCCATGGTCAGCTGACTTCATTGGTTTGTGCTTAGGGTAAGATAGAAAGGTGCTCAGTTTATGGTAGTCAGAAGGCAGTAAAAAAGCAAAGGACTGAGACAAGATACAGACCCCAGGGACATGTCCCCAACAACCCACTCCCTCCAACTAGGTTCCACTTCCTATAGTTTCCACCACTCCCACTAATGCCATCAAATTATCATACACTGATGAGGTCAGAGCCCTGATGATCCAGTCATAATTCAAGAGCCCCACCTCTGATCATTGCTGCATTGGGGACCAAACTTTCAACTTGTGAGACTTCGGGGAACATTCCACATCCAAACCATAACAGACAGTAGTGTTACACACTGGAAGGAAGATAGCACCAAGCTGGAGGTAAGTGCCTTACCTAAATGTACCATCTGATCTTTCTCCAAAGTTGATTATTGTCAAGGACATAGACAAGTTTAGAAAAAGCTAGAAACTAGGATTTGCTTATGTTGTTCATATGTTAAAACTTTGTATACACTGAACAAGAAACATCTCTTGGGTAAATCAGGTCCACAGTCCATCCACCAGTTTATGCCCTCAGTAACAAAATTTCCTATCCTAAGTTGTATTAATAAAACCATAGGAGGAAAAATTGCAAATAAAACTTTCATTGCAGTACATCTGCCCTAGAATACAGAGCTTCAAGGCATTATTTTAACATCTATGTTCTTTTTGACATTTTTGAACAATAATAGGAATACTGTTCCTTCCTTGACTTGCTACATGGTCATAATATAGGAACAAGCCTGCTTTATTTGAGTAAATCATATGTTCTTATTTCTTCCTACTAAGAATGAAGTACTTTTCTGAGCCAGCTGCAAGAAGTACATTGAAATACCATTAATTTTTTCTGACACCAAATTTCAATCCTCCTATACTATAGTCTTACTATTCAGCTTTACTGGTGTATAAGGGAGCTAAACATAGACCTGATTTCCAAAATTCTATACTCAATAAAGAATTCACATTTAAAATGTGTCTGGGGTAGTGGAGCTCAAACTTGACTGTATACTGGAAAAACTTAGGAAGACTTAACAATATGCAGAGATCTGGTTCCTACTCCAGAGATTGTGATTTAATTAATGTATGTGTGGTCTGAGTATCAGAGATTTTAAAAGTTCCCCAGGTGATTCTAGTGTGCAGTCAAGGTTGAGAACCAACAATCTAATGTATGCTTCAGAACATAGTATTTAAAATGAAATACCAGCTCAAAAATAATGCCTACTTATTATCATTTGGAATTACTGTTCACTACAGTATTTTTTTTGGGGGGGGCATGAATTATTTATTGTTTTCTTGTTTCTTACTTAATGCAGAGTCAATGTTTTTGAATAAGAGTAGTAAGATGTCCAGAATTCAACATTATGAAACATTCCAATAGTAAAATATGAGGTGGAAAGAAGGCCTCGAACAATAATTCCTCTAAGACATCTGGTGGAACCACTTGGGATTGCGGCTACTAGACTTTACTTCTGTCATTTTGGTTTATGAGGAGAACCACTATCCTCTGACCCGGGAAACAGGAAGGAGTCTCAAATGCCAACCAATCACTCAGGCATGGGGACAACATTTTGATTTCCCTTTGAAATGACCAGGAGATTCAAATGACTCCAACTATAGTAATCCCTCCTTTTATCCCAAGCTTAAAGAGACCCCACCACCACAAGAGCCAAAAGAAACTCCCACAAAACAGAAGTAAGACCAGAAATGACTGCTGTCAAGGAGTGAGCTGGGCCCACACAGTCTTTCTCTAATTCTTTGTAAGAAAACAACCCATTCTAAGAGCACAGGAGAAGGACCTTTTTTGATCTGTCTAATCAATATAACCATATTATTATTCCTTCCTGAACCTCCCTGAGAAGGGGCATGTAGGATACATTGAGGCCATTATTTTTATAAGAAGAAAACTGCCTAATCAAATTTGAAGAAGTGATGTCTTATTTCCTATGTCTGATTCATCTTCTAGACTATAGTCTCTGAGGGAAAAAACTATGTCTCTGTTTTCCCTGCAGTGAACATCAAGGCCAGACATGCATTATTTGCTGAACCAATGAATAGACTCATTCATTTCTTGTAGATATGAAAAATAAACTAGAATAAGGACAGACAAACCTATGAATGTGTGCTTCCTTCCCCACACACCTGAGAAACAGGGAAACAGAGGCAGGGACACAAGCAGCACCATCTGTGTTTTTGACTTGTTTTCTTACTTTGTACAGTAGTCTCATGTGTTGTTCCTTCCACACCGAACAACAAAGGTTGGGTGCCCACCCTGGACCAGCCAGAGAGGCACGGGGTCAAACAGGATGGTGAGTGTCGACGGCTGAAAAAACCCACACCAGCCGGGAGTCTGTCGACAGAATCTCAGTTTAATAGAGAGGTGAAACAGGTATATGAAAAGGGAGCGAGGGGAGGAGATACAGGCGGGGGCCAATCATCTTAAAGGTCAACAGCACATGCAGTATACAGCAAGGCCTGCGGGGCAGAGGTCTGCTAAGATGTAAAGCTGCTCAGGTTCATGGAAGTTGAATGAGCCAATCCTGGGCCGCCACCTTGGTGGTACCACGAGTGGGGGAGGCTTTTGCCCCGAGGGTGTTGTTAATGTGGTCGCCATCTTAAGGTGTGTCCCTACAGTCTCATGCTCAAAAATAAACAAACGTATTGGGCAGAAAAACTGTGATTTTAGAAACTTCTGCCTCTTTTTGACTTTCATGTATCTCTGAACATACCTGAAAAACAAAATTTGGGTCAATGCATTTGACCAGATGCTTCAGCCATTAAAATAGGCTCAGTATTTACTAGGCCCATATTTACATATGCAAAGCAAATGTAGATTTTAAATCTCTATAACTCATCTTCCTTCTAGACATTTCTTCTAACAGGGGAAAATTAAAGTTAGACTAATGGAGTAAAATTGTCTTATTTAATAAACTAAAGCATCCCTTTGTGTAAGTCAGGCTCTCTGAATTAAATATTCATTGTGTTAAGTTTTCTCCCCTTGCTATGTTGCTGCTTAAAGTGACCTCTGAGCATATATAGGTTCATGCTTTCCATTGCATGGACAACATGGCAAAGAGGTAGAAAGGGTTCACTTCTACATGGGACACTCTGGATTCTTCCTGGAGTCTGCTGTAACTGGTTTAATTTACTCCTGTCTCAATGCCTGTGATATTAATTTTTCCATTCTGACATTGGATAAGCATTGGCTGTTGTCCCAGTCATTTGTTTCAGACTCAAATTCACCATTAACATCTTGGTACAATGGAACTCTGCTCATCAGCTGGTTTGGTCAGCAGCCTTTTCATACCGCCATTGCTCTTGGGTTTACCCAAATATTTTGGATACATGTAAAGACTTTCTGGTGTTCTCAAAGTATTGCTCCAAGATAGGGGTGAATAGGTAACTAGGACAGTAGCATTTCAAATTTTCAATCTCCTTAAGTATCTCCTTTTCTTCCCCAAATCTTGCAAGGGTTGGAAGAGAATTTGTAAGGCTCAACTTCCTATCCTGACTTTTCTCTAAATGATTGGGGCTAATTAGTTCTGGCACTAGATAGCCTAAACTAAAGAAATTTATAAAATCCTACCCCTTCCACTTTAGAAAACTCATGCTTTCAAGACTATTTTTCCAGGGACATAAAGCTTATCTTTAGCCTTTAATTTCTCAGCAAGATGTACCTACTCCTTTTCAGAGGTTCTAATGCCAGTCTATTCCCAGAATGGTCACCTTCAGAGTACCTGTCATTACCTGAAATTACTTTATATATGTTTTGTTTATATATCAGTTGTCTCTCTACCCCTAAAATGTAATTGAAATAAGACATGCATTTCACTTGTCTAATTAGCTGTTGTATCTTCATTACTGAGGACAGTGTTTTTGCATAGATACATGATGTTTTGTTTCTTGAATGTACCTTTATATGTATGGACAGATGAGTAGATGGATAGATGAGTAACCATGTGGATGATATATATGTGTACATATGTATTGCTGTATAGGTGTACATATGAATGACTTCATTAACTTTTTGACCATTGAAACTAAGACAACATCATATAAGAGGGGAATGGAATGGTATAGATTTCAAACACCAAAAACATTGTGTCTGGAAGCTTTTATTTCTGAATATATTAAAATAGAAGACATAGAATAGTTGATATTTAAAGTTTGGAACAAATAGAACATTTTATACTTGTACTATGTATTTTAAACATGTGTGTATATAATAAAATAATTGGAGGGATATAAACAAAATATATCTGATAATATTTAATAATTTTTCTTGTGCAATTATGTTCATATCTATTTTTTGTGTATTCTATCATGCTTATATTTTATTTTGTGTAACATAAAATCTAAGCATGTTAGCTGGGCATGGTGGCACACATCTGTAATCCCAGTGGCTCTAGAGGCTGAGGCAGGAGGATCACAAGTTCAAGGATAGTCTCAGCAACTAAGTGAGGCCTGAGCATTAGTGAGGCCCTATCTCAAAATAAAAAATAAAAAGGTCCATGGATGTGGCTGGATGTGGCTCAGTCACTAAGCAACCCTAGCTTCAATCTCTAATACCAAAAGAGAGAGAAAAAAAATCTAAGTGTATGAGATATGTGTGTGTATATGTGCACATACATGCGTGTGTGTGTGTGTGTGTGTATACAAAGGTATTTATTTTCATTTACCTGAAATTTGATGAAGTTTTCAAGAAATTGAGATGATCCTTTATTAATTACGTTTGAAGCTACAATATTAGGTACAGATGTTATCTTAAAATTGTTTTCAAAAAATTATCTACATCTTCTAATATTCCTTGTCACAGTGTAAATTCTGTATATACTTTTGCGAAGGGGGTACAATGTATATAGAAGAAAAAGGTTATAGTATGGTGTTATAGTATAAGACACAGTTTTTTTTTTCTAATGAAAAGGAAAGAAAAATCAGGATTATCCCAGAAATATACAGATTACACGTCAATTTCATTCTGAAGGGAATTTTTTTTTTTTTTTTTTTTTTTTTTGCACATTCTGCAATCCATTAGAGGCAGAGACTTACAATGGGAACGCTGACAGACCACTTCCATAGCCCTGTGGAGTCTTCCTTAGCAGGTTCATTAATATCTAAGGAAGACAGGCCTATGTCTTTTTACAAATCAAATTCTTCCTCTCCAGTGGAGACAGGTCAAAATAGTGAAGAAGTCTTGCTCTCTCCGTAGCAAGGAAATAGATGACGCTGACATCTCCATTGGTTTAATGAGAGAATGGCAGCAGAGTGCTGCTGGGTGAAGTGCTTTGTCAAAGTGGACTGAGGTCTATTTTTAGACAACGTGGCTGACTTTTATATTCATCCTACCTCATAGCAGGGGGAAGGCAGCAATTCCTGAGTACAAAAATAGAAAAGACTCAAATGAAAGCAGCTTATACTTGATCAGCACCTAAGTCCACATGAATCTGACCAATTCTCCACCTTACCTTAGTGTTTTTTGTTTTGTTTTGTTTTGTTTTTTGCTTTTTATTTGTTTTCATTTTTTACCATTCAGAGACTGACATTATCCTTTGTCTAACATATCAGCAATCCTAGAATCCCACCCATTAGAATGTCCTGTCTTTACATTATAGAATGTTATTACATAGCAAACAACCTGGAAAGAGAATTAATGGTATCATGAGCACAACCTAAAAAATAAATGAATAAAATTTAAAATAAAATAAAATATACTATTTTATGATTTTGTTGCTTTATTCCCCTAGAGTTACAAATGACTTATGAAGAATGAACGTTGGATTGAGAATATGTACCTGTCTATTCTGATAGAATTGAGTAGTGTCATATGGAGATTTAATGGTTGTTAAAATTATGCTGCAATTTGCTCACATACTAATTAGTATTTAGAGACAGGAATGATTTAGACTATAATCTATCAATGCTGCTAGATTAGTTTTGTTTTTAATGGTGTATATTAATTTTTGATTCTGTAGATATATGCCCTATTTTATGAGTTTTCATTGAAGATTTTTCATTATGTGATAGAAAAACAAAATTCCAGACTAACATGCCAATTTGCTTAAGGAGATATACGTTAGAAAGCCTGGTTCAAACCTAGTTAATCAGGTACTAAACATGATCTTTTGCAAGTGATTTCAACTATCTCTATCTTGGTTTCCTAATTGACAAACTGGCAACAATAATAATGAATAATAAATTACTTATTATTCATTATTATGGTGATGTCTTATTATAAGCACTCAAATGCGTTTTTTCAAAAATAAATCTTATTCTACCACTATGTATATAAATTAATTTGCAGTATTAATTTAATGAAGTATTTATCACATAAAATTCAGTTTTCATTTCAATAAATTAACAGTTTATTATTTTTAGTATTTTGATTAACAACATAGTATATAGGGCTTGGGATATAGCTCAGTTAGTAGTGTGCTTGCCTCACATGCACAAGGCCTTAGGTTCAATTGCCAGCACTACAACAACAACAAAAAATTGTGCACAATACGAAATAGGATGTAATTATATGACTATAATAATTTTATACAAAGTTTATAAGAAAAGGTTGATCAAATGTCATGTTCCAAGTACAGACATTCTACTGTGAGATTTCAACCAAGTAACTATATTTACAATGAGCTTTCTTAATCTGGAATTGAGGTTTAACAATTACAAGTAATAGTCAGCCATGAAAGCTCATAAAAATAGCACATCTTGCAGAGTCAAGAATTAACATATGCACCATTAATGGCAAGACTAATATAGCAAGGTTGATGGTGCACATTCTATGCTGTAGTTTCATCCTGCTTAAAAAGCACTCTAGCTTTTCTAATGCCTCTTAACTAAGGATGGAACATGAAATAGTTGACTGTCTTTGATAATTCTTGCTAAATTAAAAATCTCCAAAATGTAGTGACTTAAAACAATAATAAATATTACCCTAATAATTTCTCTGGTTCAAGATTCAGGCAAGACTGTATATGTGTGTTGGGGTGGGGGACAGGGCAGGCTGGGTCTGACCCAGAGTCTCCTGAATCCTTGAGAGGTCTAGGGTTCTATTCAAGGCAATTGGCTCCTATGGCTGGGACTTGGTGCTAGCTGTTGAAGGGAGGCCTCAGTTTCTCCGCCATGGGCTCCTACTTGCACTGTGTGTGTCCTCAGGACAGCAGTTTGCATCCCTAAGACACCAGAAGAGATTTAGCCACATGCACATGTGTCTTCATCTTTATTTATGCATCTGCTATATGGCCTATTTTCCAAAGCCATATAGTAACACTCCTGCCATATTATACTTATTGAATTAAGAATAAGTCCAGGCTGTATTTCATGAACAATAAATGAGGACTTACTCTTCATCCTTTGAAGCATGGTGTATTGAAGAATTTGTGGGCATAAGTTAAAATTTCTACACTGATCTAATTGAGTTAGGTGTTTCAAAATATTTTTTAAAAAGAATGTTAAATGGGTCACAGTGGCAGGAGATCACAAGTTGAAAATCAGTCTGGGAAACTTAGCAAGACCTTGTCTTAAAATTTAAAAAATAATAATAACAAAAGAGACTGGAGATGTAGCTCAGTGGTAGAACACTTGCCTAGCAAGTACACAGCCCTGGTTTCAATCCCCAGTACTGAAAAAAGAAAGAGAAGGAGAGGGAGAAAGAGAGAATATGTAAACACTTGGAAAACTTTGTAAAGAATATGTCTTAGTTACACAGAAAAAGAGAAGGATCTCAACATCAGTCTTAGACTCTAACACGTAATACGTTCAGGTATTGCTATGTTCATATGAATGTTAACAAAACCTTACTTGAATGAATGTGTGTGTGTGTGTGTGTGTGTGTGTGCATCTGTGTATGTGTGTAGCAGCGCTTTTTTAAAAATGTTCCTATAGTGTATTCAAAAATGTACTTAAATTTTACAAAAAATCCACAGTACAAGCACTGAGTATAGTAATTTATCAAATGCAAATTCTTCCAGACAACTCATTTTTCAATTCAAGATTAGTTTAATATTTATCAGATTCATTTCTGAAATTTGGGCATTTCTGATATTTGGGTGCAGAGATGATAAAAATAGGTACACATTAGTTAACCTTTTTAATTACTATGTATTCTAGCAACTATATTAGTAGATTTTCTGCTTTCTATATCATTCCTTTTTATTACTGTAGTTTTATGATAATTATCTTTGCTTTTATTACTTATTTTACATTATAATTTACATATTAGTTCATAATCTGATAGAGATTTATGTTGTTTATCTCCTTGCATATTTATATACTTACATATGATGTATGCATGTATAAGCTCTTATATTTTAATTCTTATATTGCCCTCATACTTATGTGTCTGCCTTGACCTTTCTGATTCCAAATCTGAGCTAGGGACACCCTGAACTTCAGTGTTAAACATTGGACAATTTTTCAGCTATGGGAGTCTAGGGTCCTTGCATTTGCTACATGTTCTGCAATTCCAAAACAACTTTCTTTCTTCCTGTGTACTTACACATGTGGGTATGTTTCAGTTCTCCTCTGTGTCACCTGGACATATCCTTTGATGATCATCTCTCCCCATTTATGAACTTTACTGAACATGGTAGACAGCCTCAGTGAAGTCCCTTATTGGCTGTGTTCTGGAAACTTCAAATCCTTTGCCATAGATAATCTCTGTTTCTCTGTGGGTTGACTGGGGGTCCTCATGCCCTGGGATGTGGCTTCTCATAAATTAAGTAATGGGAGAGACAGAGAGACACTGAAGTCAGAATCTCACAAGTGGTATCCCATAATTTCTACTGTGTTCTATTGGCCACCTAGACCAATGTGGATGGGGACTGCAGACAAGCATCAACATAAGCAAGAAGGGATCATTGGAGCCATCTTAGAGATAGGATTCACAGTCTAGCCCTTGACCCCAGTGACATCACTGGGCATGTACAATTTGCACTAACCCCTCCTCAGATTACAAGAATCAGAAATATGACCTGCTACAAATCTTTTGCCACAGTATGTGCTTCCATGTGCTGGATCTTTTGTTCAGTTATCCCTTCCCTACCTACTACTTTCTCTCTGAGTTAACCAACAGATTACTCCCTATGTTCTGATCACTATGGAGTTATCTAGGCGTGAATATGCCAAGTTTTTAAGTTTTATTCCTAGTAGACTTGCCAAAATTTTTTTCTCAGCAAAAACAGCTATTTTTTTAAAGAGGGATTCTCTGTCAAACTATTAAAACAATTTGTTGCCAGCTCAATACATTTGCCTCCCTGCATTCCCATGGTTAACGTAGCATTCATCATATGACAATATGGCAAGTGTGTGTTTGCTAAATTAGCATAAATTATTATTTCTAAGAGAATGAATCTTGAGAAACTAGGAAAACTCTTTATAGTAACATTAACCATCAAGTAGATATTAGAATGAGGTAGGGTATCAGCAGCATGTTCTACCAGAAAACACATCATTTAAAAAAAAAACACCTCATGGAATTTGCATTATTCTATGTATGCTATTTTTTTACTTCATGTGAAACTTTAAAAGACAATAAATTATCAAATGTCTTAAGAAGAAGTTTTACCGGTTCCAACTACTGACCACTAATATAAACTTTCTCAGTGATGTTTTCTTCCTCAACATGTTTTCTTTATTCTATATCACCACATCTACTATTACCAGTGTAATTATTATAAGAGGCAAACATGACCCTGAAACAGTGGCTAATGCCAGTAATCCTAGCAAATCAGGAAGCTGAGGCAGGAGGATCTCAAGTTTGAAGCTGGCATTGGCAACTTAATGACAGACTGTCTCAAGTTTTTAAAAAAATTAAAAAGGGTTGAGGACATAGCTCAGTGGTTCACTACCCCTGGGTGTAATCCCCAGTAGCAAACAGAAAAGAAAGAAAAAGAGGCAAGGGAAAACAAAAGAGGCAAGAAGACAAAAAATGTGTATAGTTGATGAGAGTCTATCTTGGCATATAGCACACTTTTCCTCACCATCTCTTACTTTTAAAAATGACCTACATTGTTCCAACATAATTTTGTTTTCAAATTATTTACATGAGCTATGGAAAAATCCTCAGTAATCTGTGGATTAGATATTCAATGATCAGATATATTTTAATGCATCCTAAAGCTCATTTCAGCAAAACTGTGCAGTGTATCTTCCACACCTGCCTACCATTGTTTTTCCCTTTCTACCATTCCCCTTACCCCTGCCACACCTAAACATTTCTATCCAGTTATATATCAGATTCAATTATAAAAGACATTTAGTTTGAAGAAAATACTAATAAATTATAGCCCCCCACTACTAAAATTATAAAAATGGGAGCTATTATACATATCATGGAATCCTATGTATTTGAGGGCTGAAAAGTCTTCCTAGAATGTGTGACTGACACATGAGAGGTTTTAAATACTAAAACTAATAGCTAATATTTATGGAGCATTTAACAATGTAGGCTTTGTGCTAAAAGCTTAAATGTTCTATTATATTTTGTTTCAGCAATGTTTTAATGTAAGTGCTGCTATTGTTCTCATGGGACATAAAATAACCTGGTACATAGATAAGTTGTACTAGGCCATCTATCCTAAGGCACAGAACTTGGCGATGAGCCCAGCAGTCTTTCACTTCAGACCTTTGACTGTGAATGCCATTGGATGCTAACACCAGCTGACCAAATGTAAAACACAGCAAGAGTTTCTCTCAGAGTTTTGCTCTATCCCCACTCTTCTGTTTCCTCCCAGAAAGCACAGCAAATCTTTTGCAATCTCCCCTGCAGCCCAGTCTCCAACAAATGCAGTTCTCCTTGTCCTTGTTTTGTGCTGCTTGACATTGCTATCACCTCTTACTTCCTTTATCTTGCATTTGATGGTAGCTTACAGAGCTTTAAAGGATTTATTCTTTCCTTTCTTTTCTGAATGCCTGTACTCTCAGTCTCCTCTTTTCTAAGATGTGCTGACCTACTTTGTACTCTTCTTTATAAAGGAAGGTCTGGGAGCCTTGTTTCCCAGATCACTTCAATTTCCATTTCCAGCTCCTCTGCCTACCATAAAACATGATTTGGCTCCAAGGAAATGATTTTATCAGTTCCCTATAGTTCCAGTTTATTTTCTTTTCTTTGGTTTTCTCTTCAGTATAATACCTTTTCTTGTTCTGATGTATTATTACTTGTACTATTTCTGTCATTTGGTAAAGATTTACTGCATGAGATTTATTTATCATCACTGGATATTTTGTCCTATTTTGAATTATGCAACTATACATGCAGAAGACAGACCTTTACAATTAAATGCAGTCCAATTCTGCAAATATTTGAGTGATGCTATGTGTTATGCCCCTGTTTATTAACATCAGGTTAGATATGGATTCTTGAATGAAAAAAAAACCAAGTTAAGTAGAAAAAATATATTTCCAATGAACTATAGACTTGCTATTATCATCAACTTAAAGAGAGGGCAAATATGACATAGG
This sequence comes from Glaucomys volans, assembly GCA_020662805.1. Taxonomy (NCBI): domain Eukaryota; kingdom Metazoa; phylum Chordata; class Mammalia; order Rodentia; family Sciuridae; genus Glaucomys; species Glaucomys volans. The sequence continues at coordinate 344,013 of JAJEJO010000427.1, forward strand.
CTAGTAGGGAAAAGTTGATGAAGTGAAGCAGTAGAGGTTGTGCTAAGGATGAGCATGGGTTTTGATGGTAGAAAGAACAAAAAAGACAGGTACCAGGGAGGGTGTGATAAATAAGAAGAAACCTGGGGGGGTTGGTGAGGGGGTATAAAAGCTGAATGTGAAAATGATTTGAGGTGTTGGGAGTGGTCAGCCATGTCAAATGCTCTTCTGATAGCAAGTAGTAACAGCCATGAAAATAGAATATTAGATTTTGAATTTAAGAGGACATTGAGAACCTGAAGGAGGCTAAACATATTTTAATGATTAAAGCAAGGGTTCTTGAAGTGATCTTGAAAATCTGTACATGCTATTATTATGCATGGACTTTGTGAAGGCAGTCAATTATAATTAGGTCCTTTTTCCCCAGTAAAACAAAAATAATCCATAAACAAAGCAAGATGAATATTACCAAAATAGTAAGCAGCAGAATGATCCAAACACTCCCTATCTCAATTCATATCAGGACTTGAAATACATTATTTATTATGTTAGAATTTTTTTTCTTTATCCTTGTTGATACTAGGTATTATTTTAACTTGCTATAACCTTCATCTTTGTGTTTTCCCAAAGCCAACATATACATTCTAAACAACTACAGATGACATCTGTTGATGATAGTAATCATGACGACACCCCAGTTTGTCTCTGTTTAAACATATAACATAAAATTAGATTCTGGCCTTAATTTTCAAGTAATCAATAAAATGCCATGATATTTTTCAGATGAATTGTTAAATAGCATTTGGTTCTCAAAAAATTAAAGTTTGTGAAGAGCTTAGGCATTTGATATACTATGACAGTGGTGAAGCTAGTTCTTATGAGGGAAAGAATCTGCAATGAAATCTGCAGTGGGAACAAAGGCATGGAGATGGGTTTGTATGTTTAGGTAATGTATTAGGTTTCTAGGGCAGTGAAAGGACCACAAACTGGGTGGCTTAAATAGAAGCAATTTAGTCTCAAAGTTCTGGAGGCATGAAGTCCAAGATCAAGGTGTGTGTAGTATTCGTTCCTCATAACCATGTGCAGGAGAAATGTGCTCCATGCCTCTTCCATAGCTGCTGTGTTCTCTCTTTGTTCCTTAGCTTCTGCTGCATCACTCTGATCTCTTCCCCCATCTTTAATGGTGTGTTTCCTATGTGGTTGTCAGTGTACAAATTTCTCCTTTTTATTAAAAAGACACCAGTAATATTGGATTACATTCTCATTGCAGAATGGCCTCACCATGAATAATTGTATCTCCAATGTTCTGATTTCCAAATGAGGTCCAATCTGAAGGTACTAGAGATTAGACTTCAACATGAGAGTCTGGGAGACACAGTTCAACTTGTAGCAGAGCTCAGCGAACCAATGCTTTCAACTGAATCATATGATTCAGGTAGAAGAGAACTGGTAGAGAACAGAACAGTGAATGTTGTGAACAGAAAGAATCTGGATTTTAAAGAGATATCTGGGTTGATTCTGATGATAGTCAAATGCTATTGCCTTTTAAGACCTATAGTTGCCACATGGTCCTTTCTCCAAACTCAATATCAAGTGGAAGTGAAATAAGCAGAATTACAAATAATGCATAAAATAAACAGAAGCACAGCTTTTCCATTTGTAGTAGGATTAAAGATCTACCACTCTCTCTATCCCACGCCTTATCAATCTCCCTGAGAATGACAAGGAATCTTAGGGCTCCCTGGAGGAGAATTTGAAACTTCCACTTCAGAAGATTAATCTACAAGAAATGCTAAGGAGGAATGGGAGAGAAAAGTGGATTATTACAGTAGTTTAGAAATGAGAAAATGAGACCAGCTTGGGATGGCACTAGGGAGAAAAGGGAATAAGTTAATGCAAGCTGTACACTTTATATAATGTTTGATGAATGGTACCAGCTTGGTAGAAGGAGGAAAGAGTGATACTGAGATTAATATTATCAATTAATAAACAGTTATAATATATTTCCATTTCATGTCAAGCTGCATCCTACTTGCCTACATTTTATATTAGTTCAATACTCTGCAATTTGACTTGAATTTAAAATGGGATCAAAATCTTCATTCAAAGCTAGAGAATGTGGGGATAGTTCAGAATTCTTACCAACAGAATGTCAGGACTCCTACCTTCAAATCAATTCTGCCCCAGAAAAATCATCAACAGCTGTGTCAAAGGAGACCTGATTTAGAGTCCCGAAGAGAGGTTGACAGATTACCACCCTCACTTTCCTAATGATGACTGCCCTGTTGCTGTGTCAATGTCTTTCCTTGTTCTGAGCTGTATGCCTTCTATCCATGGGCTTGCTCTAGTCCTCTACCATTTCTGAAGATGGTCTTTGGGTGATCATTGTGTTGTGCCATTGAATTGCCCTCTCTCTCTTTAATACTTCCTCAATGCATTATTTTCTTCTCTTATACCACATATGCATTCCAGAAAAACTTTGTGTTCTATCAAATTGTGATCTAAATAACAAGGTTTATCAGGAAAGATATGGCTGAGAACAAAGAACTCAGATTCAATGCCATTTTATTATCACAGCATCTATAGAAAAAATAATACTTAATCAGTGATCACTCTAGCAAACACGGTAGCACACTTAAAAAGACAAAAAATTCCCTAATAAAATTTGCACTATATAAGAAAAATATTTTTCTAAAATTGCAAGAGGAATAAATATAGCTTGGTAAGAAAGGGTTTAAGGAAGGGCTAAATGTCTGAGCTATGGATATTCAAAGGATAAATTTCAAAGATTTTGGAGAACTGCACAATAAGCACTTGCAATTCAGAGCATGTGGCCAAACTGAACCAAAAGAAAAATTATGGGGAGAATGAGCATGGAATGCTGTGTTGCTTTCTTCCACAGCTTGCTGCATTTTGCTGTGTAGTGCACTTTACTCTCAGAAGCTATACTTGGCGGCAAAAAATATTAAGGAATCAGGGGAAATTGCATAATAAAATAATTGTTCTGTTTATTAAATGCATATGAGCTAAATCTCTTTACTGAAATATGCATTAAAACACTAACTTCTAACTTGTGTTTTATGTCATATTAATGGTTCTGTTTGTATGTAACAAATGATGTAGTAAATCATGGTTGAATTCTGTGCTCTTTCTTACTTCAACTCAGTTCATTAGAGTTCTCCCACCTAAGCACTAAAGCATGAGTTACAAAACCTGGGCAAGGCACTTATCAGCAGGCTCTCCTCAAACTAAACTCTTCCTCTGGACAGGCAGTTCTTGTCTCTTGATCAAGTTTCAATCCATAAATTCTGTTCAATCAAAAAGAGGCTCATTGTTTCTTTAAAAAAGTAAATGGGTTTCAATTAAGTCTGACCAGCCCTCCAAATTGGAAAGTTGTTTTTAAGAACATGTTTCCTCGTACTATGGATATTGCTCAAGTCCACAAACATTCACAGATACCTACTATGGTCTTGTCATCAGGAATACAGTATTGTATACACAAAAGGGAATTCTCTGGCCAGTTTACCCAACATTTTGGGCCCTGAAGAAACTAAACACAGTAGAATGATCATGCAGAATTCAGCACAATGGGTGTCAGTTTTAGGGAAGGCACATTCACTATTCCCACTTAAGTAATATGTGGTCATTTTTCTCCTACTGTCTTCTAAAAGAGCATATCTTCCTCTTTATCTGCCCATATGTCCCCCTAGTCATTTTAAAATCCATGAGAGTTATTGGTGAATTCTTTCTCACAAATCACTCCTGATACTTTTTATATAACAAAATGGTAGTATGAAGGAGAAAGACAGAGATCAGAGATAATAATTGGGGCAGAGGCTTTAGAGACCCAATCTATAGTCAACTTTCAAGATGTTCCTTCACTGGTTTTCTTGGATCCAAAAGAAAGGAAAATAAAATGAAATACTAGCTTTTGTAGTTCAAGATTTCATAGAAATGAATGCTGAACAAAACACAAAAGAACAATTATGGCAGTCTAGAAAACTAATTTAAAAGTTTTCACCTCACAGATTTGCACACTATTACACCACTCATTAATCACATATGTAATTTTTATAACTGAAGTCTATTTGGTCTAAAGGTGGCCACATCCCTGAGGCAAGTTTTCAGCACAGAGTGAAGCACCTGTGTAGCTTTGATTCACTGTGCATACCTCCTTAGTGTCCTTTTGCTTTGGGAAATGTCAACTCTTAGCAATAATGTCCTATGGGGTATGCTTCTGCTTTTTATTGCCCTGAATGTTCAGCTTTTGATGATGATTTGTCCTGACCAGGTGTTTGCCTTTCCTTTCACCCCTGAGACTCAGGCAACCTGCAGGCAACCACCTCAGCAGATGTAGAACTTAAGCAAGCACATTTGTAAAGAGAGTGGCTCAGGGGCAGCCCTTCCAGTTTGATACCTACTACCTTCTCTGAACTGCTCTTTCTAGTCTGCCTCAGACACGGATTGTCCTCTCCACCAACAGGTTCCGGTTTAACACCACTCAACACACCCCATGGTTAGACATCTGCCAGGTAATGCATGGGTAGTGGAGGAGTGTCAATATGTCTTACATCAAACTTCCTCTGTATGACTAGAGAAACCTGTGGCTATTTATCTGTAAATATCTATTATTTCTCTAGTTGTAACCCTATGCATTTACTATGAACCTTAGTTGTGATTTGGATGCAAACATTTTAAGGATGATCAAGAGAAGTGAATTTCCCGATGACTGTTTAATATAATCCAAAGATCCACTATGGTAACCAAGCTTTCATTAATATACTGATGTTCATTATGTAATATCATTTCCTTTTTGGCATGATGTCCATCAAAAGGATCTTCTTTGGTTGTTCTTAATAACATTCTGGTCTTCCTTTGTACCCCATTGTCCTCAGCCAAACTTCAAAAATCTATACTTTCCGTGGTCACCTTTTGATACCCGTTAACTTCTAAAATTATTCAAAAGAAAAGAATTTTGATCAAGTGCATTATTTTGATTGGCTCAGAACTATTCATATTTCCAGGCTAAGGTCTTACAATTATACTATTAGTGCATTTTCAATACCATAAATAATCTGGGACTATTTTAAGAGCCTGCTTTTTACTGATGTTTAAGGACTGGTGGAATTGATTACAATAAACAGATTTAGCACTAAATTAAAACACAGTATTGGAAAAGTTAGTACACTTTTCTTAGGAGCTGTGCCAGACACAGATCCATATTTTCTAAATTTTGAAGCTAATACAAGTTGTGCAGCTTCACAAGAAAAAAAATTATGAAAGTAAATTTGCCCCCAGGGTGTTGGAAGAGCCCCCATGCTCATTTCATCTGCTCTCTCTCTCTGCTCTACTTACTCCCCTGTTTTCTACTCAGTATTGCCCTCTTTCTCAATCCTGAGGTTTCCTAACCCCCATAAAGCCAGATATGAAGGGATAACTTTAAGATTTCAGTTTCTTTAGTGTGAGGAAATATCCAACATCCTTGTCTCAAGCTCTCCCATCAAAATGGGTCCTTCCCTTTCACAGACAGAGTTCCAAAGTCAAAGTCCTATACTCCAATGTACTCTCACATTCCCATAGTTAAATAATAAAATGTAGATGTACTATGTTGTTACCAGTTGCTTATAAAAGTTAATGTGAGCATATTAGTGCAGCATCTGGCTTATAATGCATACATGGTAAACAGTAAATGATGATGATGACCATGTCACTGTTGGCAGTAGCAGCAGTAAGTTGTTATGCTATGTCAATAGTAGTAATTGCTATTACATTTGTAGGATAGAATTTAAGTTCATTTTTCCCTTTACTTATATTCCAGACCATAGTCATATCTATTCCTTTGAGGTTTTTAATCATTGACAACAATGGAAAATAATAAGTAACATGGTCCTTTGTGAAAACAGTATTTCATCCCAATTTAGATGGACAAAACTCATACTTTTAGATGCAAAAACTACTGGAGCAGCAAACACAGACTCTTCAGAAAGTCTGGGACCTTTTCAAGTGTCTGTGTCTTTTGGGATTCTATTATGGATGTTGGTGTTGCAGGAAGGTCATAATATAGGGGTCAAATTTAACATGGGAGCAGGTTAGGGAGGTGGCAAAGCAATGGCTCACTTCACCCTCCATCTTTGTTGTAAGAGAAAAAAGAAGTAAATGTTGGAGTTCCATCTGCAAGAAGTTTGACATCTAAGAAAGGATATGTACAATATGAGTAAGGCTCAATACTTAAGATATAGGGTCATTCCTAATAAAGGATGTAGGACTTCAAGTATACTTAGAATTATTTTGCAAGATAGGGATAAGTGGAAATAAAAAAATTATCAAAGACACAAAAAATAGCAGCAGAGCAGAAATCAGTGATAAATTAGACCTAACTCTAAATGGTGCCATAAATTAGATCATCCTGAGTAGGCTATGAATTTCCTCTGCATGTCTCTTCCTCTGATGCTCTTTTATTGGTGGTGTTACTTGTTGATGTCCTCAGTAGTGTAATCTGTGAACAAGTCTGGTGTGCCCTTGATAACCACAGTACTTTGGGCCATAGAACCTTCTTATTAAACATTGGTTGCATAACTTAACATTAGCCTATGCACAAAGTCATGAGAAAATACATTTTTTTCCCAAATTAAAATTGATCCCGAAACCAACTCTAAATATTTTCCCAGACCACTATTTCATTTCAATTCCATGGCGGAACAAGGATAATTTAAATTGCTTTCTCTATCAATTTGGCATACTAAATCATTAAGGCAAGGTTAGAGATGAGTTATCTTTGATAACCAAAATTTGGTTCAGAATACTATTCTAAATGCTATTGATAATCAAGATTTAAAAAGGATATAGAAAATGTTGAAGATATTTTTAAAATACTCATGACTTTTTTGGAATCTTTATGATTATCTATTTATGACATGATTCTACAACCCTTCTTGGTCAATAAAAATACTCATAATACTTTATCCAACATACATAAACATTTACTGCTGGTAATATATTTTGACCCTCTCTTCTACCTCTATCTGGTCCTTCCATTTTTTGTTTGCTCATAGAATCACTAAGAATTATTTCAGAACAGGGCACTAGGGGAGTGAAAGGAAAAGAGAGCAGATTCAACCTCTGATGTGAAATTATTATTTAAGATAAGCAAGTCAGAGGAAACTCCACTTTTATGGTTTTATTTTTGGCTTTTTGAACAAAATTGCCTCAGAAGAAATTTCATTTTTGATTATAATTTTTTCTTAAGTTTTTATGTTTTTTAAGCAAACTATATTTGAAATAGTTATAATCATTGAAAGGTATATAAAGCTATAGGATTTTTTTTAAATCTACCGTATTTTTTAAAAATCTACCATATTTAGAATTTTTCAATATGTCTAAGAACATCACAAATTGTTTTCTATTCTTATAAATTTACTTGAAAATGCACTGACATGATGATCAATGACAGTTTAGAGCATAATAATCACAACCATAGACTTTATATGCAGAGACATAAATTGAAATTTAATAATTTTTGTGACCTTGGAAAATAAATTGAACTTTACAAGCCTCAATTTACTCATCAATAATGTGGGGGTTACAAAGTCCTCAGACTACAGCACTGGTTGTCAGGATTAAGGTAAACAATACTTAGAACAAGTAGGTGACTTTCAGTAATCATTTAAAAGGAGGTATTCTTGTTTTTGCTTTGTTCTTTCTACTGCTGCTGAATCATTTTAACTAGTAGGAAAAATTATATGTAATAATGCATAGAAGTCGATTTACACAAAGCACTAATACAGAAAACACTAAAAAAATTACACTTTTATCATGAAGTGTAGCATCCTTAGTATTGTCTGTGGTATTCAGGAAACATCAGTTTCTTCAGGTTTTCTATGCAATATAGAAATGTCACTGGGATGCAGGGTGGTTTAGTGTGGAATGCCATTATCCTTCTCGCTAAACAGACCTAGCTAGGTTCCTGTCACTCCCCTGCTATTTCCAATTTATGTGACTTGCAGAAGCATAATTATAAATAGTTGAAGGAAATGTTGTGAAAGGCTTTGAAATGGACCAAAATTGGGCATCTTCAATGAAAACTGAGGTGGTTTCTAAACATGTTCTGGTTTGAGTAGGTCTCTGCACTGCTTGTTGTTTTAGAGCTATTTTTACTCTCAATGTATTCTCAATTACTGATCACAGTACAAATGGTTATGCTCCACAGAAATGAAAATAAAAATTTTATTTTAACAAAATTCAGTGATTTCCTTCCTCCCCCTCAGAACACAATAGCTTTGAATCTATTGTAAATTCATTTCATTATTACTGTGTGTGTTGGGTGTGAATAATGAGGCCAGTTACAATATTGTACTGGTTCCCACACTAATTAATGAATTGAATAAAATATTTGACATGTGTTCATTTTATATCTATATGAGAGTTATGATTATTTTCTTATCTAAAACTTATCCTGTTATATACTCAGTACATTTTAATTACTCTTAAAAACTGAACTGTTCCAAGCATATTTCATGTATTAACTTTAAAAGCCAGATCCACCACACTCCAGATGCACCCTATCCATTTAAAAAGATTCTTAACAGACGTGCTCAATTTAGTGTACCGTAGAAGGCTAAGATTTTGAATGTGGCTAAAATTGTAAGTTTAGAATCTCCAGACTTGTGGCCATGGGCAAATCTCTTATATCTCTTCTTCCAGGAAATGAAGATAATAACCTCTGCCTCATAGGATTATTGTTAGGATTGATTGCAACAGTGCAGAAAGGCTGTTCGGTTTGTACCGAGCACCTCAGTGATCAGTAGTTATCATTAATATGGAAATTCAGTGTCTGACAAGGTAGTTCATTTCACTGCTCAACAGTGCTAATACAAGGTATTTCTTACACGGAACACTGATCTTGCTTATTGCAACTCTCATATCCTAGTCTGGTTGCATGTTTTACTTGGTTTGGTTTTATTTTATTTATTTATTTATTTTTTTCCAAAAGACAATCATTCAAATTTTTGAAGACAGCTGCTATTTTTATCCTAAGTGTCTTCTTTGAACTAAATATGTTCTCTTCCTTCACCTGTTTTTATTTTGTTTGTTTGTTTGGTTTGGTTTTTATTTTTTGAAATAAAGAGAAAATGTTTATTTTGCACACAGGTTTGAAGATTTCAGTCCCTGATCAACTGACCCTATTCTTTTTGGGACTGTGACTGGGCAGGACATCACAGCAGCAGCATGTGGCAGAGCATAGCCTATTTATCTTGTGCAGAGCATTTCACAGCTATTTTGCCTTCCTAACTGGAGGCTAACACTGAATTCTAGTTGAGATATGAACTAAAATGTGGTGCTGACCTGCCACTGATCAAGACACATATTTCCAGGAATTCAACTCAAAAATACATAGCATGCATTAATTTTAATATTGCATTGTCTCCTTGACATATTTTGAACTTACAGTCAACTGACACTCTCAAGTCTTTTTCCTCTAGGTTCTTTTTTGAAACTTCTACATTTGACATTTTGAATCAAATGTTAGAAATTTACATGGATTGCTTTTGACAATAGTGCTGATCAATACTATTAGGTAACATGTTGAGTGCTTATTATATGCCAGACACTAGGTGAAGTGCTTTAGTCTCATTATGTCAATTTTTATACACAACAATCCTTTAATGTAGGTGCTTTTATGAACTAAGATCAAGTTTATAAGGAACATATTATTTCGTTTTGACAAGTAAGAAATATGTAATAAATATTAGAAATTTACTCAATAAACGTTAGTTTTCTTCAGTCATTTACTTACCCTGTCATTTAATGCTGTACTAATTATGAACATATGAAATGACACAGTCAGGTGACTTAAGTTGCATTTAGATCTCCTTCCAGCTGACCTCAAACAAAATATTGCCCCTCTAGGAACGAAGGGACATCCATCATTTGATATTTTCCATCCTTTTCTCTAGTGTGAAAAGTATCAGGTTACAGTTCTAGGTTTGTATGTTTTACAGGTAGTTTACTTATAGCTACAAACTTTGTGTTTTCCTCAGAGTCAAATTAGAAGATCTTGTAGGAAAAAAAGTTATATAATTCTACAAAAGTAATAGGAAGGCATAAATCTTCTCTGGAGACAAAGTGAATAAAAAGATCCCATTTATTTGGCCTGAAAGTTCAAGATCATTTCCCATCTTCATAGAGAATTGTGTCACCCAAAAACTTACATCCAGGTCCTATCCCCCAGTGCCTAAACATCACCTTATTGTGAAATAGGGGCTTTTCAGATACAATTAGGTAAGAATCTCAAGGTGAGATCATTTAGGATTTAGAGTGAACCATAAACCCAATGTCTACTGTCCTTGTCAGAAAAACATGAGGGAAATATGCCCATAAAGGCAAGAAAGCCAAGAAAAACTGTAGCAGAATGGAGTTCTGCTTCCAGAAGCCAAAGAATGCCAGGATTCCCAGAAATCTGATGGAGGGAAGGAAGAACCCTAGAGTTTTTAGAGGAAGTGTAGCCTTATCAGCAACTTGTATTAGGATTGCTATTCTCCAGAACTAAGAGAATAGATTTGAGTTGGTTTAAGCCACTAACTTTGATTAATTTTTGACAGTAGTGCTAGCAAAGTAATGCTTCTGTACATTTTCAGTAACCTGTATGCTAAAGGACTAGCATCAGCTTTCTGCCTAAATTCTCAAGTTCTATATTTAGCAGTCCCCAAAGAGGGGCAATCTACTGTTAGAGAGGTAATTTCCTCTTTTCTAACCACACTAAAAAGTGTCATTTATTTCTACATATCATTCTTTGACTCTCAAATATTTATTGAGCACCTAATTGTGTTATGATACTGCAGTAAACAAAAGAGGGAGTTTATATTCTAGAGGAGGGCCAGGGAAATATAGATTAAGTAGAGCAATTAGCAAAATAAGGAAAACAGAATTGTACAGAGGAATGTGATTCAAAATGAAATTGTTATTAAGGAGATAATTCTAGGCTGAGGGAAGAGTAAGTGCAAAGGTCCGAGGTTGGGGTGTGCTTAATGTGTTTGAGAGAATCATAAAGCTGGTCCAATGAGGATAGAAACCAGAGGACCGCAAAGCCTTCACTGTGAGTGAAATGGGGAGCCCTTGGAGGGTTTTATTACTCATGCTTAAGGCAGGTAATTTTCTCCTCCTCATCCTCCATCTTCTTCTTCTTGTGTTCTGGGGATCGAACTCATGGTCTTGCACATGCTAAGCAACCATTCTATCCCTGAGCTACGCCCCAGCAGTGAATCCCTTCAGCTGCCTGATAGATCATACAGACTCTTCAGAAGAATCTTTAATGAGCATAAAATTAATATGTAGAAAATAAAAGTAAACTATATCACAAATTTGAGATAATTATATGAGCTTTACTAGAAGTCTACCAGTGTGTGTATTAAGTAGTGTAATTTTGAAATAGTGATAGATCTACATGGTCTTTTAAGACATGTGTGGCATGAATCCATTTACATGATGTATCGAAAGTAGTGAAACCTGGAGAAGCAGAAAGTGAAGTGCTGCTTCCAGGGAGATGGCTGGGGCAAGTGGGGGGTTTCTGCTAAGTCAGTATGAAGTTTCAATTATGCAAGATGAAAAAGTTGTAGAGATCTGCTGAGCAATATTATGCCTCTTAACAATACTGTTATGCACATGAATAAATTTAACAGGGTAGATCTCATGTTATGTGTTATTGAACAAAAGATATCTGTGCCAACATTAATAGGAAAATATATCTGATTTCCTTTGGTGTCCAAAACAGAAACTTTTTCCTCTAAGGAAGAATATTCTTTGTAAATTTGTTACATGCTAAAATATATGTTAGTACATTAATATTGTTGAAACTGTTGCTTATATTAATAATCAGGTAAATGGTCCTCTTCCTGAATTCTGTCCAACTAAATAACCATTGATTTATATTAATATTGTACTGAGTCAAGAATATAAGCATAAACAATCATGATCCATGTATCATGTGATTTAATTTTGACAGGGGTCTACCAGTTCGAATTTTTAATGATGGTGTGGCTATTTCAAAATATAACTACAAACCAACCTCCTATGGTGTCAACTGTTGGAACTGTTCAAATGATGGAAAGGGGAAAAGTAATTACATTTTGTTTTATTATGAAATTTGTTCCCATGTGTTAAGTCTGACACAATTTTAGATACAAATATCAAGACAGTGAATCTTTGTTCCCTAATGATCTATAACATGAACTACCCATATTTAAGACATTTATCTTTGAATACTTATTTCCTATTTTATATCATGCATTAAGTGTTTTGAGAAACAAGAGATTATTTAGATTCTAGGTGATATATGATAAAGATGATTTCATTTTTACCCAGGAACATTTTTATTTGGGATTTACACCCATACTAACATACATTTTAGCATGTAACAAATTTACAATGAATATTCCTCCTTAGAGGAAAAAAAAGACAACTCATAAAATTTTAATGAATATAATTTAACTTTAAATGTCTTACCATTAACATGATGTAGGTCTTAACGCACCTCAAAGTTAAAAATGAATATAATTTGAGACCTTAATACCAGGAAAGTTGGGAGATTCTTTTCAATATTTCTTAGTCAAATTGTGAAGAAGCAAAGGAATTTATTTTTGAAATTTCATAATGTATATTATAATTCCCAAATAATTTTGTCACCTAATTTATCTAAAGGTCACAAAGCTCTTTAAAATTCATCCAATTAATTTTCAGAATGCACTACACTTTAGAGTCCACATTATGAACCCAGACAATTCAGTATATATACATCACATTCAAGAATGTTCACAGAAAGGTTCTGTATTAAATGTGACAATAAATATAGAGAAGGTACATTCACATGATTGTAATTTCCTTGCTTGCACTGTTTGTGTATGCTTAATCCACATTTTGAAACTTCCAGATACACCCAAGGGAATATAGTGTGTGGCTTTTCTTTTTAATCCACATATTTTTACTACTTCTGTAATAGGCGTTGACCTAAACCTTGTCCTTGCCACAGGCTGTGAAAGATAGTACTTTGAAGGTTTTTCGTTTTTTGTTCAATCCAATAAGGCATGGTCTGAGAAAGAGGCTGAAGACCCCCTCCCTTTGAAAAGTAATAAATTTTCAAGCAGAATAAGGCACAGTGATAATAGAGGAAGACTATAATTCCTTAGAAAATTCTGTAATAAAAATCTGTATCTTTCCATATTCCTATTGATATTCTAAGTAGAACTTGAGATCTAAAAGTTGGGATGATAACATATGAATCAGCTTAACATTTAAGAACATGCATTATTAAAAAGGTGTTGTTAAAATGTCATATTGTAGGAGCTACATTAGCATTGTTTTAAAGGTTAGCTATATTACATGTCTTTAGAATCTCGAGCTATCTATAAATTTTAACTATATATGCAGATGTGCATATTTCATATCTGTAAGCACTTATATATCTCATATAGGCAAGCATATGCATGTATACATGTATTTGTACAATATATACATACATATTGTACATGCATATAGATGTATAAACTTGTGGGCATGAAATTCTTAGAGGGGGAGAGAGAAAGAAAGAGAAATACTATCATTTTATAATAATAGGCAAGTATTGGTCCTGCCTAGCTAGTAAGTGGACAGAGTGAATGTAGTGATTTTGTAAATTGCCTTTATAGCCTAAGAATCAGGAAAATATAGGAAAGCTTTTCCACTGCTTTGGCCGAAAGTGGTTCTTTGCTGGATCCATATCCTATTTCCTTTGACCCCTTCAATAGGGTGGCTCAGCTGCACTTTGCTTTCATGTCTTATCTCATTTTATCCTAACAACTCTATAAAGGCACATATTATTCTCTCCAGGTTGTGGGTGATAAAACCAAGGGATTGAATGACTTATATAATGGTGCACTGCTGTTCTTTCCACCTTTAGAATACTTTGATTTCCACTGCATTTTCAGTGTTTATCAATGGAATGCGCGTTTGCAGACTGTCTGCATCAGAATCAAATCACTTGGATTACTTGTTTAAAAACTGGATTCCTGACAATGATCCCTGTTCTGTCAAATCAGAATCTATATTATTAGACACTGGAATTTGCATTTTCATGCACATCAGAAGTGATTGCTTTATTTATTAGGGGGCCAGGGTTATGACTGACAGTAAATGAACCCCATATCCTAGATGCTGAGTCGTTGCCTGGAGTCTTCAATGCAAAATGTAGTCTCTGTACTAGTAAGGACTGGTAGAGCTTGGGAGATAGAAATGCTCTGCAGGCCCTACTGCTGTACTTTAGCATGATCTCCAGGTGATTTGGGTACATATTAAAGTGTGAGAAACAATGTCTTTAAAAAATGTTGGGTGTTTGTTTGTTTGTTTGTTTTTCTGTTAGTCACCCCTATTGGTTTTTCTCAATTGATAATGAGAATCACCAATAGGTCCTTGTCAGCTATAGGAATCCCTGGAGCTCTCCCTGAAGATTCTGTTTCTCTAGTTCTGGAAGGTATCTCAAATCTATATGTTTAGAAAGCACCCCAGGTAATTATTATCTTTGGATAAGTTTGAAAAACACTTCTTCCATTATCTTTAATACAAAGTCTCTGTTGTATTTCCTCAGACTTTTGGAGCTGGATGTTGGTATTTGAATTATTGATCAGCAGTTTTAGCAATTTATCTGTATCTGTGCAAGGACAGCATGCTGTGGAGACAATAAACACATGGACTCAGAACTGGGTGGCCTGGGAGTAAACTTGGCAAAGTTACTTCACTTGTTTGTCTCTTACTTTCCTCATTTGCAAAATGAGAGCAGTCATCATAGGTACTTCAGAGAGCTGTTGCAAAAAAATGAGTTTTTATGAAAAGCACTCAAAACAGCTCCTGTTTACTTGTTATCATTAGTAGGTTGCATACCTCACAAAGACCTTTTATAATTGAGTGTTGATTTTGTATTTGTACCTTCTCAAAACATTGCAGACAAGTTAGCTTGGGTACAATTTTATGTAATTAATTAAAAATAAAAATATAATTTCTTAAATTGTTCCCTTGACAAAAGTAAAAATTCAGAACTTAGAAGGTGTCATAGACTGAGTCTCACTACAACCTGAATGACTGTTGGCAAAACAGAGTCAACCCTTCCAGTGTTTGGGCAGATGAATGGCAACTTCGACAAGCATCCCTTACTTTTCAGCTTTGAATCCATGTGGCTTAGAAGGAGATGTTATGGTTTGAACATGAAGTGTTCCTTCAAAGCCCCTGTGTTAGTGGAGGAATATTTGGAGACAAAAAGACTAGATTGTGAGAGCTCTAACCTCATAGTCCTTCCTAGTTTGAATGGACTAACTGGTAGTGGTAACTCTAGGCAGGTGAAATGTGGCTAGAGGAGGTGGGTCACTGGGGATGTGCCCTGGAAGGGTTCACCTTCCTTGAAGCCTCTTCCCTCTGTCTCTCTGCTACCTAACTGTCATAAGGTGAGCAGGACTCCTCCAACACACACTTCCACTTTGGGCCCAGAGCAATGGACTCTACTGACTATGAATTAAATCTCCAAAACCATAAGCCAAAATAAACTTACCCCCTCTAAGCTGTTCTGGTAGGGTATTTTAGTCATAGTAACAAAAAACTGACTAAAACAAGAGACTAGTTATATAATACCAAATAACTAATCTGTTAGTCACTCATAGGTGGGCAATCAATTTTAAGAAAGGCATGCACATTGATCCCTCCTGAAGAGTACAGGGAGATGCAAAAAGAGAACCATCTGAAAATAATTGTTCTTATTCTTCCTAGCAACTGAATTTTCTTCTGGCTCGTGAGAACACTGAAACCCATCCCATATGCATTTTATTTAATTTTAGCTTTTCTTTTATTGTGGCACTTTGAATCTGGATCCAATAAAATTAACTTTGTCTCAGAAGTCAGACTCCTCCACAACTTGGGCAGGGTTAATCATAAACTATTACACATCTAGTATTTATCATGGTTGTAAAACAGTTGCATATTCATTTCTTTTTCATTCTAAATTTCATTCCTTGAAAGCAGTAACCTTAATTTACTCTTTTTTTGCTTTGTTTCTTTTAATATCCCCAGTCATCTTGACACAAAAGTAATAGATAAACTGTCAGTTGAATAAATACATCATTGCATATATCTTTAAAAATAATATGCTCATCTTTTTTTGGCAAGGTAAACACAAAGTACTGTTTTTAATGATCCCCCTATTTACTTCATGCATAATATAATAAGGAATTATTGCTTTGCCAAGTCCATGCTCCTGGTCAACCTGGGAGCTCAACTGTGACCTGCTGTCTTCCTGCCTGGTCATCCTCTGGCTGAATGAAGTAAGTTAAAGTCTCATAGCTGACCACTACTATCAATTGCTCATCAATTCTGGAAACACCAAAGAACACTTAGGAAAAAAACCTGGGGTGTTCCTCTCCTTTAGGAGTAACTGTGTGGTCATTACCCTGTTCACGTCATTCTTTTTTCACAGTTGCTTTAAATTACTACACTCAAGCCAGTATATTAAAGTTACATAGAAGAAAGTCTATCTGCTGGACTCAGAGCTAAAATGCAAAACTGGTAAAGATAAAGGAAAGGATAGCACAGCTAATCTGAATATACCATTGTCTTTACACACCTGTTCTTCCTGAATTGTTATGCTTCCAGTTCATAAATGAAGAAATGATTTCAGAGAAGCTAAATTACATATCCACAAAAACACACCTCGGAAGTAACAGAGGCAGAGATGCACTTGCTTATCTTTTTTATTCTAAAACTCCATGATCTTTCTTACTCTAAAATTCTTAATTTAATATAAGAAATTTAGAATAAAAAGTAGGAAGCCCACAAACTCCTACTCATCCAATTGTTAAAATTATACCTGAGAAAGGAGTGACTAAAGGGAAACAAAACTCAGAAAAGTCACCAAAATGAACAGTAATTATGATAAGCATAAAAGTGAACCTTGTGCTAGTATAAGAAACCAAATTGGAAGTGTGCAGATTAAAATTGCCGTTTTCATTGACACCAAATTATTCACAAAATTCCATGGTCTTTACCTAACTTCACTCTGTCAAAAACTTTAAAACGTTGTGTTCTTCACTTTCCACAGATCAAGGTGGTAGAGAAATTCAAGGAATGTCTGTAAGGCCATACAGAAAGTGAAGCCCTCCAGAACCCCTGTTTTTTCCATGTGAAGAGTCCAAAATGACAACTTTATGTCCAATCCATAAAGCCTCATATATCAGATATAAAATAAATAGAAGTCCAGTTCATGAGGGTCTGTTTAAAAGATTTCACTAAAAATATGTTTAAGCTTTAGCTAGTTTGAAAGTCAGCTCCATGGGACATTACTAAATTAAAATGCCTCTTTGTATTTGAGAAAAGGAGCTTGTCAAGCCTTCTGAAATGCTTTTTCCTTCAATTAGCCAGGAACTATTTCTGCTTGAAATGACTTCCTCACATTAATTTTTGTACTCCCTTTTTTGATGGAATTGACCAAAGCCCTTCTAGTCACTTTTCTTTTGACAAAAAATGACCTTTAATTGACCTTTATTAATTTGGCAAATTGAGACAATATTGCCATATCTCCTCCATTTAAAAAAAAAAAAAACTTAGGCAGGTAACTTTCTCATGATTTTTTTTCTTCTCCTTTCTCCTCTCATGGTCTTCTCGTATTTTTTTTTTCTTTCTCTCTCTGATCCATTCTCTCATTTATTAGTATTTGGTTTTCAGTGGGAGAATGGAAGCTGCTGGGTTATAATGGCGAGCACATATATTTTTAGGATCAGGTAGAACCAGATCTAAAAGCTCAGAGGCACCACTTCAAAGTCACGAATGTTGAACAAAGGACTGAACTTCTCAGAGAGACAGTTTTCTCCTCCTGCAGAATGACAACAATAACAGTCTCTCGAATAGCTAGTGAGAAATAAAATTCTAAATTCTGTGCAACTGGAGTGCAGAGACTGGAATCTAGGAGATACTTAGTAATTGAAAGGGATGGATAGATGAAAAGGAATGGTTGACTATACTAGCCTTTCAATTTGGGGTCAGTTAAGTACCTAGTTCAATGTTGTGTCAAGGTGTGCTGACCTTATTATGGGGAAATTGAATCTCTCCTTAAAATTGAAACAAACAATAAACAATGCCATCTATTTTATTCCTTATACAGCACACCAGATATGTTGACACCAGCTTTGAGGAAAGAAAGTTTTCTACTTCTTTTTTATTTTATTTTTTCTTTTTGGCAAAAGGCATTGGCATATATCAGGAAAGTAGCTGCAAAAATGCTAGGATTTTGACAGTTTGGGGCTGCTTGTCCTTGTCTTTTTATTCCTGTCACAATCATTCTCGAAAATAGTCTCCTTGCAACAATGGAAAAAATATATAACCAGGTAGTTCATTTTCTAGCTCCTATTTTTCCCCATGAGTTTCAGAAAATTGGACCCTAGAGGCCTGGCTTTATCAACCGCTTGTAATACTGCCATGGAAATATGATCAGACACCCCGTCACTCAACCCTTTGTCAGGTACCAATAACAGCAGTGAACACATCCACTTAAATATGACTTGGGTCAAAGAAAATGACCATAATAACAGTTAGGTAGTCAGCACCTTAGCAGAAAATCTGAAATAAAGTTGCTTAAGTAAAGGTAGATTATTTATATTTGTCTTGGTTTATGTTGTTCAAACTTGGTCAAGAATTTGTTCAGAAGGAATTCATTTAGAAAAGTAGGTACATGATAGGATACTTACTGGATGCAGTGGGATTTGATAATTATATAATGTGATTTTTTGCTTTAATTTTTTAACACCAAACATCTTGACAAATTTTATTAGGGAAATTTATTTTGTTCTACAAAATATCTGTTAACCAGGCAACTTAATATCGACTGTGTCTTTATTTAATGTAACATCAACTTGTCAGCTTTTCCACCAACCTTCTCTCTATCCCAGTGAGAATACAGTAGTTTTCTCTCAGAAACATAATTTTCCAGAGGCAAGATATCAAAATTCAATAGCACGAAGTTGCTTATAGAAAATCTCTTTTTAGCCTCCTGTTTAATTTCTTAAGGGATCAGCTTTGCTGATTCCTTAAAGGATATGATAACATGTTTACGTTCTTCCTTTTTTCGTTTTTTTACTAGTTGATTTCTGATGCAGCACAGTCTATTGTAGTACCTTAGCACATTTTAAAAGTGTGAAAATTCAAATGATATGCTAATTCTACTCCTAATAAAGGTGCTGAGGTTTTAAGCTATAGAATCTGGAAAGGACTCTCCCCATGATATGTTGAATATATTAGTAAGGACTAAGTAACTCATACTGAAGTGAAAAAAAACTCAAACTCTTTTTGTGTTAATTTGCTTATTGTCCTCCAAGTCCATTTATGTTGTCTTGCATGACAGGATTTATTACCATTTTGAAGGCTGAAACATATCCCATTGTGTTTGTACAACACACACACACACACACACACACACATACACACACACAAACCCACACACACCTGTACATAGGTGGTTACATTTTTTTTGTCTATTGATGGAGAATTTGGTTGTTCCCATATCTTGGCTATTGTGAATAATGCTTCAATGAACATGGGAGTAACAGATACCTCTTTGACATATTGGTTTCATATCCATTGGACACATACCCAGAAGTAGGCTTGCTGGATCATATAGTAATTCTATTTTTTTTCTTTTGAGGATACCATTTACATGTGGAATTTTAAAGCATGAAATTCATAGAAACAGAGAGTAAAATAGTATGTGTGGTACCAGGAGATGGAGAATGGGAACTTTGGAAGATGTGGGACAAAGGATATAAAAGTTCAGTGGGTCATAGGATATAAAAGTTCAGGTAGGGCAAATAAATTCAAGAGAGATATTATACATTATGGTGATTATACTTAATAATAATATATTGGATGCTTGAAAGGGCAAATGATTAGATTTTGTATTCTCACCAAATATAATAAGTATGTGAGATAACATAGGTTAATTATTTTGATTTAACCATTTCATATAGTTAACATATACACTGGAAATAAATATATGCATATATAAATCTATGTAATGAGAAAATGTCTTCAGGGGACATTTGTCTTCACGAGTTTAATTACATAGCAATTGGCATTCCCATTCCAATGTTTATCTTTCCTCAGTTCCGAATGCAACACATCACTTAGCAAATATTGCATATGAATTATTTGCCAGATGCTGTGGTGAAAAGTAGAATGGAAGTCATACAATATGTATCTATAAAAGTACCACAGGGAATTTCACTCTTACTTGTATGTAAGAGTGAAACAATTCTGAACAATCAAACGCAAATAAATAAAGGAGTAAGAGGAAGATCAGTAGAGTTGAGGAAGGAGAACACAGGGAGGGAAAGGGTAGATGGAGATTGAAATCAAATTTCTTGCATGTATGATTTTGTCAAAATCTACTATATATAGCTATAATATTCTAATAAGAAAATACAAATGAACCAGGTGCAGTGACACACACCTGAATCCCAATGGCTCGAGAGGCTGAAGCAGGGGGATCATGAGTTCAAAGCCAGCTTCAGCAAAAGGAGGTACTAAGCTACTCAGTGAGACTGTTTCTAAATAAAAAATCAAAATAGGACTGGGGATGGGGCTCAGTGGTAGAGTGCCCCTGAGTTCAATCCCAGGTACTCTTTCCCCCCCCAAATACAAAAGTAATAAAAAATCCAGGACTCTGTGATCAACATGTTTATTGAAACTGTTTTGTATTAGAAATGGTGGCAGTCACTATTGGGAGCATCACCTATGTAACCTCTCGAGAAACTTGTGCTGGTGGTGTTCCCATCCATCTAGAGCAAATGAGATTTGTTAAGAAAGGTTAGTAAGCTTTCCCAGGTTTACACAGACAGTGAGTGGGAGAATGTGTAGTCTATTAATACTAATGGCAATTCCAGTTCTCCTTCTACAAAATATCTGTTGACAACAATAAATGGTCCATGTGAAAATATAAACCAAAACCATTACCCACTCATACATCAGGATTGTCATGACTAAGGCATTTCACATTATGATTTGACATCACCTACTTTTATTGGCTCCTCTTCCTCAAATGTGGGCCTTTATTTTCTCTCTTCTGTTGTAGCCCTATGCTGTGTCCCTTAGGGATTTTATCCAGTTATATAACCTACACCCAGAAATCTCTCTCAATCTGTGTGTGTGTGTGTGTGTGTGTGTATGTGTGTGTATCTGTCTATATGTATGCTTTCCTGACCAGTATTTCCTTTTCCATTTCCATCTACCAAGTTATCTACTTTCAGTTTTAAAGTTTTAAAATTTATCCATTCTCCCCTAAAACCCACACTTCCCTCTAATTTATATTTTATTTAATGCTCTGAACAGTTTCTAGTTCCTCAGGCTCAACCTCATAGTGTCATCTTACATTTTTCTTCATTCCTATATTCAATCAGTCAATCCCTTATTCTTCACAGCAGGGTTTACATTTTTCCTTCTCTGCCAACCTCCCTACTAAAATTTGGTGCCTCATGATAACAATTTCAAACTTTGGTGTAGTTTCCATTCTCCTGTCAGTTGAATATATAGACATTCCATATAGTACAGCTGGCATTCAAATCTAGCCTAAAACACTTCCTGCCTATGTTCTACTTTCTCTTAAATAAAGGAGGGAGATACTATTGTCTAATCCTAAATAGTTAATTGCTAGTCGATTATTATCTTACAAACACAATGCAAATTTTCTGATCACTGTCCCTTTGTTTATGTTAATCATCTCAAATTCCAATTACTTTTTAAAATTCTACCTGATTTTTGAGGCAGAGATAAAATTCACAGTTTTTTGGTTTTGTTTTCCTTAGAAACCTCCTGCATACCAACCTTTGCCTTGAACCCCCAACTTCTAGACCTTCTCTTCTTACACAGTGGGTAGACTGGAAAGATGAGTATGGTGAATAAATATTTAAATTGATAAACTTTCCAAAGTCCAAATGAATGGTATTGATTAAAAAACTTTTAATCAATGGATTATCTCTGATATCAAAATTTCACTTTGAGAAGACCCTAGACCATTGGGTTATATAACTGAAAAATAGAAACCAGTCTGGTTTTACAGCATAAAGTTTGTGATAGAGCACAATCCTTGTTGGAACATTTGCAGTCTGTGCATAAAATTGAATTCAGAAACTTTCTGGAACACAGTGGAATGTCATGGAATAATGTATACAAATTAGGTCAGCAGGTTACAAAAGATTATACTATTTCAGCCTTAATTAGAAATGTGATAGACCAAGACCTTGTTCTTTCTGGATAAGCATCTCATTGTAGTTATTTTTGGCCATTTGACTTCCTGCAACTGATAAAATGGAATTGGAGATGATGTATGTCTTTTCCAGGTAAAAGAAAAATTTAAGGTGCATGTAAGAAACCCATTGTTCCCTCTGCTACAGGAGTCCCAAACACACACTTACATGATAACGTAGACATCAAATCAGGACCCTGAGAAAGACACTATGCATTCTGTTGTATTCCTTTTGAAATAAAAAATATAACAGGTATTTTAGAAGCTTCTCATACAATTATACAACTAACATGCTACTAATTCAGATTTTTTATATTAACCTGAATTTTTAAAATAACAAATTTACTGAATGCAGACTGGCAGAGGGAGTGAAAGATGCGAAAATCACTAATTGTTATAATCACAAAGTTCAAAAACTTGAACAACTCAAATGCTTCATCTTACAGATGCGGAAATGCAAAGTCATAAATACAGGTAGAAGTAGAGAGGCAAAACTTTGGGTTTCTTGTCTCCTAATTCCAGGCACATCTTGCCATACAATGTCACCATTGAAGGATGACGTTCCTCTCTAAATTTAGCTCCTTAGCTAGCTAATTATTCTAATTACAAATTATTTAGTAACGATCATCAAAACAGTAGAGCAAAATAGGCTGGGTTATTAGCAGGATACTTCAGTAATAGGTATTAACTTTTACTTTATGATGAATTAATGTGGGCCAATGAGCGATATTAATCTCTCAAGACTGAGTTCCTAATGAATATTTTGCAAATATTAGAAAAATAGCAAAATTTAAAGAGTAATATTCTCCATTTTTAGAGAATTTCCACTCCAAAGGTGAAGAATCGAAGCAATATTGATACTGAAGAACTACACGTGTATTGGTAGTTGAGAGTTATGTAGGAGGCCTCTGAGAATGTGGAGAGAAGCTAGTTTAGGAAAGATATCCAAAAGGAGACTTTAACTGAGCTCATGTTTGAACCATTATTTGTAGATGCTCCAGATATTCATGGGGTGTTGGGTGTGGAAATGCATTCTGCAGGTCTAGAGTGTACAAAGTAGTAAACACTTGAAAGCTTAAAAGCATGATGCAGCTGCCAAAACAGGAGTATGGCTGGAACACGTGGCAGGAGGCTAAGGCAGGAGCAAGCCACAGTTGTAGGAAGTTGTTGTTTCTTAAATACTTTGAATGATTCCACCTACATGTGGAAGTCACATACTTCTTTTCTTTTTTTCTTTTTTCTTTTGGGTACCAGGGATTGAACCCTGGATGATTAATCACATGCCCAGCCCATTTCCATTTTTGTTTTTAATTTTAAGACAGGATCTTGCTAAGTTACTGAGCCTGGTTTTGAACTTGTACTCTTCCTGCCTCAGCCTCCCAAGCTGCTGGGATTACAGGTGTGCACCACTATGCCCTGCCACAATTATTTTTGAACAAGCAATTTCGCACATTTTACTGTATTGACTTTGACTGAAAAATAATTATTCTCAGATGAATACATGAGTTAATTTGGCTCATGTATATTGATTTTTCAAATAAAATAATCACATTTGCATGGCATAGAGCAAAAAATATTATAAATGTTGCATTATGATGTGACATTATATGCACAATTACTAAGACAAAATGATTCTATGGTAGTTATTTTCATAATCTTCACTGATGAGTTGCACAGAAGGTGTTACATGGGGTTTTTTAATTGTACACCAATTTTAACATTTGTCAAAGAAACTTTGTAACATTTGTTATAATTAACTTGCATTTTATGTGTATGTGGGTAAGATAAATAGTATTCTTAAAGAATTAGTTGAACCTTTCAATTATATAATCCCACCTTTAATTTTCTATAATTCTTGTGAGCACTGAACAAGGACATGCTGTATTGCCACGTAGAAGAGGCTGCAAATAAACCCTGACTTTGCTCCATGTAAGAATCAGTGTTACTGAGACTCCAGAGCTTCATGGGGGAAGACAAAGGAAAGATCTATTAGAACTCAGTGGGAAGCAGGAATCAAGGGAAGAAAATGAACCCTGAGACCTGCCCTTTCCCTAAGGGGATCATATTGTGTAATTCCTTCTCTCTAACGAGGCACTTGGGTAGTTTCCATATTGTTCCATATATTTGAAATGAACTTTTATGACTATCTTTTGCTAATTAAACCATAGTGAAATGTGAGTTTTTCATTCATTTATTCATTTTTAAGTTTTTCTCACTACAATTATCTTAAAATATTTACATATATATATTATACTATGCAGTTTTAAGTAAGTATCATAACGTAATGGCAATAATCTTGTCAATGGTTTATTCTACATCCTGGTTTTATGGAGGAAAATTGTAACAATCAGGAATGTATAGATATTTATAAAGATGCAATTTATTTTACTGAAAATAAAATAGACAATCTATATTAAGTAGGTAAAAGCAGGTGCAGATGTTAGTATTGGGTAAGTAAAATTTCTTTGAAAACCATTCTTGTTTAGATATAAGGTTCGTGTTCAGCCTTTTTCATTTCCCTTAGCTGTAGTAATAATAATATTCTCTCAGTACTTTGTAAAGCCTTTATCGTGGCATTTACATTATTGAATTCTAATCTGTTAATTAAATTGGAGAGATCAGAACTTACTCTTATTCTTGACACCCAACAAAAGGAAAGGTTTTGAAGAAAGATGGTTGAAGAAATGAATGAAAAATGAATGTGTGATTATTATGATTATGGAGAAAAATATATTGAGTAAATTATTAGAAAAATTATCATTTATTTTGTGAGCTATTACAAGGATTTGACATTTAGACTATATGTATTATATTTTCCAATATTTTAAGTATCATTTGGAAAACCTATTTTTACTAAATAGAAAATTTTATACTCACTGTGATACCCTTTTGAAGCATACTGGGAGTATATGCCTAAACAAATTGGCAAATATTATTAAATAGCATTAATATTAATCTTACATGAGAAATATCACTAGGAACACCTGATATCCTGAAGATAAGATTGTGCATAAATCAAGATTTTATTAACACTTTGTAACATATAAGAAATTTATTAGTATAAATAGTTACAAAAATCAGCAAAGAATGATAGCTGTTGAGACCTGTTTTTTGTACTGGATATGAATAAGTAAAATAATGATATTAGTGCTAGGGATTTTTTATTAATAATAAGTCAGTTTTTCTATATTGACATCCTTCTAGCAATAATCTGAAGCTTTCTGTATCTGATTTTTGTTTACAATTGTTTTCGTTTTCTACTCACGAGGAATGTTTCATCAAGTTCAATACCCCAGGCAGCAGAATATATTGAAGGATCTATAGCAAATTTTAAATGAAATAGCTTCATCCAGTGTGAGTTTCAGAAAATAATGAGTATTGTGAAATGAGACAGAGAGAGTTAGGATTTTATAAGGCACAAACAGCAAACTTGTCATGTAATTAGTGTAGGAGAAAGAGCAGATTAAATTGCCCTAAAATATATTGCTATATGCATTTATATGTATTAAAACAGAATGAGTAAAAATTCAACATAACAGTGATTAGTTAACATTAAGTTGTAAATTCAAAAAGTGCTTCCTTTTAGAATTTCTGCATAGCCATGCGGCTGGCCAGCTGAAACACATGTGTTTTGTCTTCCCAGCAGCATGTTAGCAGTGCTTTAAATGATGTGTTTCCAGTGATGCCTCTCCTAGTACCTTAAACCAGGTCACTCAGCACTATCCCCAGAATGGATTTGTGATTATTTACAGATTCAACATGTAGTCTCTAATATACCAGAACTGTGACTAGGATTTATGATTTTATATAATTCTTACTGAGTACACTTGAGGTTGTCTTTCCATTGTACAGTATGTTTTTCAATATAAAATTAGCTTTTATTTTCATGTGGTTGCTTTCACCCTTAAAATATCTCATATAGGGAGAGTAATAGAGCTGTACAAACTGTCTACAGGAAAAAGCTGGCTATGTGATCTGAAAGAGTTGCAAGAAGGTCTATCGTGGAAGGTTCTTCTGTGGTAAAAGGCTTTAGGCTCATGTGTCCATATTAAGTTATAACTCCATGTCCAGGAACATCTCTTATGGTTCTTCAGTTTGTGTTCTGTTCAAAGGCATATAGCAGGGGAGAGAAACTGAGAGCTCCCATGTACTCCTTACCTGGTAGTGTATCCTGGAATGATGCTGCATAGCTATAGGAAAGGACCATCATATTGCAATTTACACCCTACTCCCAGTTGGGTACCTCATTTGCTTAATGAGATTTTTGTTTTTATACTGGAGTGAGGAACAGAAATGGTTTTACATTCCTGTTCCTCACTCCAATCCAGTAAAAATCTGCTTTTACTTGCTTTATAGCTAACACCTACTCTGCTTCTTGGGGTTCCTCTCACTTCTGTGTCAAACAAGGCTTCCCATATGCCCCACTTTCTCAGGCTATATTATAGGGAAAATTTTCCCATCAGTCTCTTCTGAAGTGAAAAGCTACCTGTCTTTTTTTTTTTTTTTTTTGGACCTATGTTAATTAATCAGTTGCCTGATTAATTTTAAATTTCAATTTTCTCTTTTAAATAGTCCCCAGCACATAGGATCATTGAGAAATTCCTATGAAGTCCTCATTATTATCCATGCTTTGTGGTTCCTGAATTCCTCACAAAGGACTATCAGTGGCTTTGAGACCATTTTTGTCTCTGAAAATGCTCCTTGGCATGCAGCTTCTCAAGTCTCTTCTGTCCTATCAGGTTCCTTCTCTGTGTAGGGAAATAATGTAGCCTAGTGTCTAAGAAAGTAGGCTTTGTACCCAGACTGCCTGGGTTCAAATTCCACTTCTTCAAGCCTTCTGATCTTTACATGAAGAGCTGACCTGAATCTCAAGTTCCTTTAGTTTGATTCAATGACATATTTGATTGGTTGCAAATATGGAGATGATAGATGAAAGGTGTTTAGTGAAATGCCATGTCCTAAACAGATTCTAAATTGGTTGCTGCTACCACTTTTTACTTCATTCCTCAGGAAAAGCCATATATTTAATAATGGAATTAAATCCAAACTAAGGAATAGTTCTCTGGTGAACTTGCTTTTTACCAAATTCTATCCTATGGATGAACAGTTTTCTGATTGAAGTTTATATGCACACATACTCTTGAAGAAAAATACTTTCAAGAAATGCTGGCTTTAAAAAGGTACACATGTTTAATATACACTGGATGAGCTTCATGTCCTTTAAGATGTTCGTGTGTATTAGTAGATTGCAGTGGATACAATATGTCCTATAATAACTTGCATTATCATTTTCTTCTTATACATGATTTCCAGAATGAAGAGTCTGCAAAAATCTCAGTCTTACAAAATCCCAATCCTAAGCAATCTTCTTCAAATAAGGAGACATTGATAAACTTGACACCTTCCAGGCAAACTGCACCACTTCCACATTCTTTTATTACTAAAAAGAGAAGATTGGCATAACCAAAAAACTCCACAGGCTATAAGATCATTTTAATTTGGCCTCTATTGCTGCTGCCAACTTACACTGAATGGCCTTTTCAAGTGAACATTATAAATATTGTGAAGAAAACCCTTCAAAGCTTTATTTGTTTCTAGATATCATAGTCAAAAACATCAAATAATTTCATTTAATTACGAATTTCACAAAGTACAAAATAATCATATCAAACTCTTAAATAGTGTTTACTATATGTTGGAGTATTTACATGTATTAACTCATATAATTTTAACCAATCCTGTTGGAGGATGTTATTTTATATCTATTTTACAGAAAAAAAAAGAGGCATAGAGAGGTTAGGTAATTTGCTGCATGTAGCTATTTGGTAATTGTTCTAGAATTTAAAACCATGCAGTCTGATTTTGGACCCCAGGCTCTTAAGAAGCCATTCAGACTTTCAAAACATAATCCTGAAATTAAATACATACTGAAAATTACTAAATCAATGAGCTATCTATGGAAATCAAAAGCAAAGGCATTTATTAAAGATATTAGTATGTAAATACTGCATGTATATGTAATTAAATACAGTACAGAATTTTCCAGTAGATGAGCCTCTCAAAAAAGTTCAGTTCTTCCATCATTTTTCTGGGTGACAAAAGAACTTTTTTTATTTCTTCCTCCACTTTTTAAATTACAAAAATGACTTAGATATTGTATAACCCAAACTAAAATATGAAGTGAAAGAGTAATCGATATTTGATCATAAGATCAGAGTTCAGATTTCAAATTTCAGTACTACACTTAACTGCCTGTATGTCTTTGCCATTCAGCTTTTTTAAATGTGTACCTTCTACATTCACAAAATTAAGATATTAACTCAGTTTTTAGTTTAACAACTTGAATTTATAACATATAAATTGAATAAAAAAAGGAAAGCTGCTTCTAATGTCTTTCTTCTAGTACAAAACTACATGGTGTTCTTTGTTAGGCTGCAAAGGTTTGACCTCCCAGCCCAACCCTTACTGAGATGTGAGAATGTGTGTTCAGACAGGGCAAGAAAAGCTTTTGCGGACCAGTTAGAGAGGAGGGGGTGATGTATAGGGAAAGTTTCTTACCACTTTGTTTTATTGTAGATTGAACAAACGAGAGATGGAAGAGAATTCCAGAGAACCACGAATGTATTGATCTGTATTTTAGTACTTCTCCTCTTGCTCTAAATGTCTAAGTAGTATTCAACTCTAGTATTATATCATAGAAGAATCAACGTTATTGCCTATATGAATTTTGTCCATTGTTCAAGATGATGTTTATGCTGTTATGTGATGAGAATGATCAATCCATAACTCTACTGCTGTCAGCCTCCTGAACATCCATTGTGGTCAAGGTATCTGTATTGAAATGCAGTGGGTAATCACAAGTAATCAAAGATGAAGACTGCATTAATGCCAGTAGGGTTGACCCATTTTCCTAATGTTACATTGCCATCATCACAGATTAAATCCAGGTGTCATGTAAATAATGCTTTCATGGGTTCTAAAGTAAGACATGACACAATTACAGATTTCTGACAGATATTTCCAGGCTTAAGGAAAAAGTACTACTATAGTCTATTTTGCTCCATTTATTTGATATTGGACACATTTGCTTTATAGTTTATTGTGTTTTGCAGATTTAGCATTGAAAAAAGAAAAAATAAATAAATCAAGCAAACTCCTCACAGTGACAATATTCTACTATTACATATCAGTGTGCTACTTCTTGCATACCTGATTTTGTTTAGAACCAGCAAAATGACAGAATATCTCACCTATGCCTGTTTCCTCTTTGTAGTTTTCTGTATTCTTCGAAATTCTGTGCTGACACCATAACGCTTGCAGAGCTTGGCTTAGAAGTTTATTATTACTGTAATGAATCTTAAAACAGCATATAGGACACTCTAAAGTATGAGGAACCTTTATGTGATAATGGAAAACAAATCAGTAATGCTAATATTCTTGCATTTGAAGAAGTCCATGATTACAAATGCATGAAAACCTGGCACTTAGTGTAAGAGTGAAATAAGGATGAAAGCTTTTCACTGTTGGTTGTCAAAACATTTTTTGAAATTCTCAGGCCTGGAAAATTAGCTTACTGTCATCACAGCAGTCTTTTGCTATGAAAGCCATTATTTTAATTTCTTATTGCAATTCCTATTGAAAAGTCAAGCTTTGTAGCTTCTTTTTGTTTTACATAAATCAAACATCATAATAGATATGGTATGTCTTTATATGACAGATATGACTAATATCAAATAGGAAATGAGACATCATGTTTCTATGGACAGTCATCCTGCCTTGTTTCAGAAAGAATAACATTTTCTAGTGATTTTACTTTTCCTGTGTCCTCTTGTTTCTAATGATTTTACTTTTGCTGTGTCCTCTTAGATGGCTTTGTCTAAAATGTAAATTATTGTTTAGGAATGAACAAGCTTGAGATTGATTTTCAATGCCTTGTGTTGAAGTGGCTCTATGAATTGTGAAAATCTTGTCAAATTTCTGTGAAGGACCTTTTTCTCTTCTCATTCAATGTGTAGTGACTTTGCCTTGTGAGTAATTTTGCACTGAAACAATCATAATAAGTCTCTTAGAAGCAGTAATTTACTGAGAATATTGATATTTAAGGAATGAAGGAAAATTCTAAAAAGATAGGATTAATGAGAAGACAAAAAGAAAAAGACAATAAAATTAAACCAGTCGATCTTACTATTCTGGAAGCTTTCGAAAAACATTTTAGATTTAAAATTTTCAGTATTTATAGGATACCTTGAAAAACTACATTGATTATAATTACCTTGGACCATAATATTCAGTGACTTAAACAAGTTGCAATACTTTCTTAGCACCAAACCAATTCAATGATGCTTTCAGAAAAATATTTGAGTGTGGTTGTGTAATTCCCTGTCAAAGAAGGATTCTCATGTTTTCTGAATTCAAAAGCTGCAAGTACAATGCCTGAAATTCACCCAATGATAATGAAAGCAAGCCAGCAGTTGTCTTTCCATAGGGGTACTTTATTCAGAAATACATGAGGGTTTATTGCTGGACAAAAAGAAAACTCAAGTCAGTGTTTTACATGCAGTATGGGTGATGGCAAACAGAATTATTTCCTTAGCCTCCATTGTCACCTTTACCACTTTGAAAGTGAAGCTGATAGAAAACACATTAGTGGGTATATTCCTTAGGCAGCAATTCCTTGGTCTTCTATTCTTTGTACAGAAATCAAGTACGGGCAAAAATATATGCTCTCGTCATAGACTCTGGGATATTTGTGCTCAAACACACCTTGTGCTATCATAAAATTCTGAAGCCAAGGTCCATAGGAGTAGTCTTTCTAAAGGATCAGTTAGTACTTTCCAGTGGGGATAAAAAGGAGAGGCTCTGCTAGGCAACTTCTTTTGAACTTGTAGCTTAATGATTTTACTACCTTTGAATAAGCTGGATGCCAGCCCTGCTCCTCTTCAAAAATGTGAGATAAATATTCTCTTTTATGAAAAGGATATGAAATTATAATCATGATCTATTGCAGTCTTAAAAATAAATGGTCCTGCTTCCTAACATCCCTTGAAGGTCTCCCAATTATTCTAAAAATAAAGGAATTATTTTGGTAAATATTTTATACTTTTTGCTTTACCTGTGGATAACAATTCCAAATCACAGTTACTTGGAATGAACTTGAAAACATTTAGTCTATAAGATATGATACAAATCAAAATGAACATGCATTTCTATTAGAAAGAAGGGTTCACAACCTTATTTGAAATGTCTATTTTCCATTTTACACACAACACTGTCTTCAAAACAATTTTAAAATCAATTTCTAGTCCTAAACACTTCAGTACTGAATTGGTCAGTGGAGGGATATGTTTTAAATATAGTAACAAATAATTAACTCTTCTCAATGAAACACTTTCAATTTTCCTAGTACTACCGGAACATCTCAATCTTTCCAGACAGACAAAAATAATTGCTTCCATATTATGAAAGACTGAGTTAAGAGATTATCTCAAACTATATGGTAATTCATAGTAGTACCTAAATACCTCCTATGAATTTTACATTCCTATTCCATTCTAAAATAGTTTTCATGGTCTACATATATTTACCATAGTTCATTGACTTTTTCCTATTAAGCTCTACTGTCTCTTATTTAATACAGACCAAGCATGATTATAAAAATAGTATTGATAGCAGTGACTGATGTCAGAGAAGAAGTATAGGCAACATTTTTCTTTGGGCAGTTATTTGGTCTACCTATTGAAAGAAAAAATGTCTTTTTTTTCTAATGATTCTACTTTGGGGAGGTTTTTGTAAGACAAAAATTACAGTTTATGATAGAACAAGATTGTATGATGCATGCAATTTTATATTCCTCCAAGAAAAAAATCATGTTAATCAAAAATGCCGTTGATTATAATATACTACTCTATTTCAGTTGTTAGCATGTAAAAAAAAAGTTTGCATCTTCAAATCAACTAAATGCATTACTATAAAGCCTGTTTTCTACAGTTTCATCATTAATTTTATCTAATTTATTTCTTAGTATTTGGGCTTTGATTTAAATGTACTTTAATCTTTGGAGTCTATGAATATTTTGGCACGTCCCACAACAATGAACCTTTATTTTAACACCAACTGCAAATAATTGACTAAAACCAAAGTGATGCTTTTAAAATCCTGGTACATAGCTTTTCCCTGGAGATTGTTATAAGAATCACAATTGCAGATTTTGCCCTTTAAAAATTACCTTGGATCAATACACATTCTCCACTGTGCAGTTTGGTACCTACATCATTATAATTCTATATCTTGTTGATCAGATTCTACTGAATGAATAAGGTATTTGGTGAACACGCTATTCATTTTAAGTTCAAATCTCGAGTTCTTGCTAGTAGAATGAATAAAAACTAAATTATATGTCAGCTGAATTAAGATTTGACAGTTTCATAGAACAATCCCAATTTTCAAATTTGGATAATTAAAAGCAGATTTAAAAGAATGAAATGGCAGATACTGAGCTTGGAATCTCTGCTATAGTAAGAGGATATACTCAGATTAAGTAGAAGTGTGGTTTTGATCTGGATTTGAATTCCCAAATAAAATAATCAAGTATTTTTTAAATAATTTTTAGCTATTATCCTTCCTTATCTATACGCATACCCTCTCAATGTAACAAAACATTTTAAAAGAGAGAGAGATCTAAATTTTTGGCTATCTCATCAATCACTATTGATCTTAAATATTTCCCAATATATTTCATATTGCATTTTTGTTTTGAAATAAAAGGTCAGCAGCTCATATAGTCCAAAGTATAATGGTTACACCCTTAAAGAAATGGACTTCACTGAGTTCTTCCACTACCACTACCTAATTTACACTTATTGGAGAGAGGGGGGCGGGGAGAGAGAGAGAGTGAGTCTTATTTTCCTTCAAAATTTGAAAGACATGAAAGTCATTTGTTCTCCTTTATCTAATGTCCAGAAACGATGATCTATCTGAGGAACACAAATTAAATTACTTTAATGAATTTTTTATATGTTTTATCCCAATTAACTTTAATAAAGAGTAATCTCTGTATCCATCAAGGGGCACTGTGACGAATCAGAATGAACCCTGGACAGACATCAGAAAACCTGGATCTAGTGCTGGATATTCTCCTGATTACTAGTATCTGGCACATAAAAATGCATTTAAGTATTTCATAGTGCATGAGTTAATAAACAACCTAACCTAGTGCATATATCCTACCATTAGAAATTTTTCTGATCACCTTATGTATATTGCATTATGTAATACTGACAAGAGAGGTAGGTAAGTAAAATGTTCTTATATGTTTTGTAAATGAAGAAACTAAAATTAAGAGAAATCAATTTGCTGGGCACAGTGGCGAACTCCTGTAATCCCAGGGGCTCAGGAGGCTGAGGCAGGAGGATTGTGAGTTCAAGGTTAGCCTCAGCAAATTAGCAAGGCCCTAAGCAACTGAGTGAAACCCTGTCTCTAAATAAAATATTAAAAAGGGATGGGATGTGGCTCAGTGATTAAGTGCCTCTGGGTTCAATACGCAGTACGAGAGAGAGAGAGAGAGAGAGAGAGAGAGAACAAGAGAGAGAGAGAAAAGTCAATTAGATTTGCTAAATGACAAAAGAAGACTTTGCTACCATTTCCATCTTGCAGACTTCTTGGATTTGGTAAAACTCTGGTTCTTTCCTTTCCCAAAAATGAAGTTGACTTAAAGTGTTTCCTTCTTTCATATAGACAGAAAGGGAACTTAATAAGATATGAGAGTCATGTCTTCCTGTTCTCTTCATTCTTCAAGAATATATCTTGAATTTTTTTTTTAATTTACTTATTGATTCATTGAACACAAATGGAGTACAGCTATTGTTTCACTGGTTGTACACAAAGTAGAGTCACACCATCTGTGCGTTCATGCATGCACAGAGGGCAATGGTATCTGTCACACATTCTGTTATTATTTTTATCTCCCACCCCGCCCCCATCCCTCCCTTCCCTCTATGCTATCTATCCTTCCTCATTCTTGCCACCCTTCC
>JAJEJO010000427.1:383314-400087 GCA_020662805.1 Glaucomys volans
AACATGGGAGATCTTTCCATCTTCTCAGATGCTCTTTAACTTCTTTCTTTAGTGTTCTGTAGTTCTCAGTGTAGAGGTCTTTCACATCTTTTGTTAGATTGATTCCCAAGTATTTTATTTTTTTTGAGGTTAATGTGAATGGGGTAGTTTTCCTAATTTCTCTCTCAGAGGATGCATCACTTACGAATAAAAATGCATTAGATTTATGAGCATTAATTTTATATCCTGCTACTTTACTGAATTCATTTATGAGTTCCAGAAGTTTTCTGGTTGAATTCTTAGGGTCTTCTAAATAGAGAATCATGTCATCAGCAAATAGGGATAGTTAAAAGAAGCATAAATCAGCAAGACAATAGCAATCATAAATATTTATGCACCAAACAATGGTGCATCCATGTATGTCAATCAGATCCTTCTCAATTTCAGGAACCAAATAGACCAAAACACAGTAATACTGGGGGACTTTAACACACCTCTCTCACTGTTGGACAGACCTTTCAAGCAAAAATTGAACAAAGAGACCACAGGACTCAATGACACAATCGCTAATTTAGACTTAACAGACATATATAGAATATTCCATCCATCAAAAAGCAAATACAATTTCTTCTCAGCAGCTCATGGCTCCTTCTCTAAAATACACCATATATTATGCCACAAAGCTACTCTTAGCAAATACAAAAACATAGAGATACTACCTTGTATACTATCAGATCATAATGGAATGAAATTAGATATCAATGATAGTTAAAAACAGAAACTACTCCAAGACCTGGAGATTAAATAATATGCTATTGAATGATGCATGGATAACAGAAGACATTAGGGGGGAAATTAAAAGATTCTTAGAAGTCAAGGAGAACAAAGATACAACATATCAAAATCTCTGGGATACTATGAAAGCAGTGCTCAGAGGAAAATTCATTGCATGGAGTGCATTTAATAAAAGAATGAAAAGTCAACCAATCAATGACCTCACATTACAGCTCAAAGCCCTAGAAAAAGAGGAACAGATCATCACCAAAAGTAGAAGAAGACAGGAAATAATCAAGATCAGAGCTGAAATCAACGAAATTGAAACAAAAGAAACAATTCAAAAAATTGATGAAACAAAAAGTTGGTTCTTTGAAAAAATAAACAAAATTGATGAACCCTTAGCCACACTAACGAAGAGAAGGAGAGAGAAACTCCAAATTACTAAAATTCGTGATGGAAATGGAAATATTACAACAGACACAATTGAAATACAAAACATAATAAGAAGCTACTTTGAATTTTTATAGATGGTTCTGATTTCAAATCTTTTTTTAAGTTTAATTTATTTTGATTCATCATACATGAATGGAGTACAATTGTTTGGTTGGACATGAAGTAGAGTCACACCATTTGTATAATCATACATGAACATAGGGTAATGATGTTTGTCTCATTCTGTTACTTTTCTCCCCCCACACCCTGTCCCCACCCCTCTTTTATCCTTCCTCAATTCTTGCCTCTCTCCCACCCCACCTTATGTATCATCATCCACTTATCAGAGAGATCATTTGGCCTTTGGTTTTCTGGGATTGGCTTATCTCACTTAGCATGATATTCCCCAACTGCATCCATTTACCTGAAAATGCCATAATTTTATTTTCTTTATGACTGAGTAATATTCCATTGTGTATATATACCACAGTTTCTTTATTCATTCATCTACTAAAGGGCATCTAGGTTGGTTTTACAATCTAGCTATTGTGAATTGAGCAGCCATGAACATTGATGTGACTGCATCAATGTAGTATGCTGATTTTAAGTCCTTTGGGTATAGGCTAAGGAGTGGGATAGCTGAGTCTTATGGTGGTTCCATTCCAAGTTTTCTAAGGAATCTCCACTGCTCTTTCCAGAGTGGCTGCACTAATCTGCAACCCCACCAGCAATGTATGAGTATACCTTTTTCCCCACATCTTCACCAACACCTGTTGCTGCTTGTACTCTTGATAATAGTCATTCTAATTGGGATGAAATGAAATCTTAGGGTAGTTTTGATTTGCATTTCTCTTATTACTAGGGATATTGAACTTTTTTTCACATAAATCGTTTGTCCTATTTTCTGGTCCTATGTCTGAAGATATGTGCTTGGGGTTCACAGACTTGAAATTCTTATATATTGTAGAATTTTTTCTAATAGAGGAACATTCAGTTCTTGCATTGCAAATGGAAATTCCAGTTTCATTGTCCTGTGGAAACCTTTGGTGTTTAGGTATAAATGAATTTGTCCTTCTATATAATGCATTTTTTAGGTATAAAGTTAATTTTATAGATTGTCAAAGATATATAATCTTACATTAAACTATTGTCGTAGGAAAAAATACCCAGCTGTTCCAAACAGCAAGTTTGCTAGTTGCTTAATTAATATTAGTTGAATAATTAAATTAATGAATGGAAAATACTTAAATTGGGAATTACTTGTACTGCCTTAAAGAAATTCATTCTGAAGTTCTACAAACATTTTAAGACACATAATTGAAATATATTTGATTGTATTTTGAGATAAACTTTACAGAAAGAAGTAGTCCAAATTTATAATCTGAAAGGGATTATACTAAAAGTGATTATCTTGAAATCTCAATGTCATCAACATTTTTGTGATGTTGTGCACTTTAGATGCAGTCACCATGATACTTTCTATTTTCCCACACAGTAAATGCTGTGTGTTTCTACCATAGTGCCAAGTGCTTATCTCATAATAATTGTTGCAATGCTAAGCAGTCATTTTCTACTAGTACATTCGGTTATAAAATGTTGAATCACCCATTTCTACCTACAAAGCAAGATGAACACTTAATTTCCTTTGGGTGTTCTGTGAAGAGATAATTTTGGAGAGTTCTCATGGCACTCCAGATGATCATTTATTACAATATTAGTCTCTTAGTGTTACTAGATTTCTTCCTGATCCCTCTCTTCCTAAAAACACTTGGCCCAGGTTTGATAGGAGGTGATAGTTATAGGGATATTTTGTATAAACAACACTCGAAAGAATCAATATTCAGAATAAATTTTGCCCACATCTTCAATAGATACTGTAAAAGAAATACTTAGCATTATTGGAAAACTTTGTAATAATACTTGTAGGTATTACATTTATGTAAATTTAAAATTTAAGAGCTTAAAATTCAATCCTAATGCTATCTTTGAGCCACAGAGAAGATAAGCATTTCCATTTGGGGAAGAATTTTAAATATAAAGTAAAGGCGATGTGCAATATGCATATATGTGTACAAAGTTAAAGAATAGTGTAATTTTTTGCTAACTCCTTTATATGCACATTACATTATTTTTCAGTGTTTGAAATGAAATAACTCCAGAACATTTTAGAGGAAGAATAAGCATTGTCTGTTTTATCTTGATTGGGTTTGTCATAGTCCATTACTTAAAAGTCTATCTTCCAGTACTTTTTTAAAAGGCTTAAGAAGATTAATTCAATGATAGCCTAAGCTGTGTTTGATTTATTTTGCGGGCCAAAGATCACAGTCTTAAAAATTCCTAAAAACGAGACCACTATAAATTTTTTAATGTGTACTAATTCACTTAGTCCCTCATTAAGACCCATTTTACAGATGAATATACTTATTCATAAAAAAGGATTTAAGTTATAAAGAGTGAAACAGACTTGAAACCAGTTTCCTCAGATGAAAACACATTATCAAAGTATGGGTTCTAACAGCTAAGTTGTGTTTTACATTTTCATTTTATTTATCTTAAGCAGGATACAATACAGGATAGAGAGTTCTTTCAAGGTCTGCAATGGATCCCTTGAACATATTCTGCAGTTCTGCACGCTTAGTGGACTTCACCTCAGTCTTTAAAATCCACAAAGAACTCTTCAAACACCTAAAATGAGGGTCATGACATTAAAGGTACTCATTCAAGCTCGTAACAATTGGAAAAGGACAGAGAAGTGGAGCCAAGCATAGATCTGTCGGATCTGAAATAGATTTGCTTTTCCTCTTCATGCAATTGAGACAGGCAATAGTTTGGACCACCACTTAAATGACTGATCATCCAGAATATAGGAGACATTCCATCAGTGACTCTTGGTCTTGGAGTGGCTGAGAAGGAGAATTTGGTTGGACTGTTTTACTTTGGACAAATTCTGAGATAACATGGAAAACAAAAACTCCCAGATAGTACGGTACTGATAATAGACCAAACATGTACTCTTTTATATGGAGTATAATATGTAGCTAAAATTACAAGTAAGGCATCTTTTTCACACATAATATATTTGAGCTTTCCCTTATTAGACTTTTTATTCTTAAATTCACCCCTTTTCAGACCTTATTATGTGCCTCCTATGTGCTAAATCCTTTACAATTCTTAGACAGTAGTAGTTAAATCAATTTTGAAGTGTTTTTAGCAGCTGATCTTTCCTCATGGAATTGAATTGCTCATATAAGCATCAAATTAGACCATCATTGGTTTCCGAATATGCTACTAGAATTTGATATTTCATTTAACTCTTTAGCCTCATCTCAGATTTTGTGAAGCAGAGATGAAAAGGTGGAGGTCTACAATTCATCAGACTACTCTTAAAACATGCTTGGAAAAGATTCCAAACCCTCTGATGAAACAAGTAAAACAAAATATCTCCATCTGATAATTAGGGGCAAGATAATGGCTTCAACTATGTGTTTCACCTAGGGAGTTGCTTCTAAACAAATAAGAGGACTCTGTGTGCCTGTGTGTGTGTCTGTGTTTGTGTGTCTGTGTGTGGGTGGGGGAGAGCTCACACACACAAGTGCCTGTGTGTGTGTGGCAATGGAGTGGCATGAACCAGGATTCAGTCTTTTAAATTTTTTACCCAATATCTTGCTTCCTGAGCCTTAGCTCACAAAAGGCATCTTTTTCCCATTTCCGTTTGCATCTCTGATAACATAAGGTACTGCTTAGAACCTTTCTTTTCTCAACAAGGAAAGATAAATGACCAACAGAAACACTGATTTTCAGTGAAGAATTTGACTTTTCACTGACAGGCTTTGAGTTCTGGTTACTATTCCTATTTTAGGTTGCTTAACAATATTTTCAGCAGTTATAAATACACCCATTACCTGTCACATGAAGAGTATTTTACCATTCAAATTACTTTGACCAGATTTTACAATGAAGTCAGTGTTCTAACTTCTCTTTTCCCCACTGACATTAATCAGAAATTTCAAATTAACTGATTATCTAGGCAAGGCTCCATTGACTACAATTTTTTTAACTCCTATTACATCAGTTTAAAAGCATTGGGTACAGAATCTCAAAAATGGGTACACACTGATTTGTAAGTTACAATGAATATTTAGAAATCACATGCAATTGCACAAATACTGTACTATTAAATTTTAAGAAAGACAAATCCTGGTATTTTATAATCATTCTTAATGAATGTTTGTGTAACAGCCTATCCCTACTACAGAGTGATTGCTCCAGACTACTCCAAAGCATGGCTACAGCTTGGATCTGCACACTTCCCTGCCATTGTCCTGTGTGTGCTTATACAGAAAAGCTTCAACTTTTGTTGAGATTGTCTATGTGTGCTAAGGTTTTTGTGAGTTTTGTGAATTATGTTGTAAGTGTGCTGTGAAATAAACAAGGGCAGCACCTATAGTCCCTACACCAATTGCATCTGCCACTCGTTTTTTTTATTTGTTGTCTTTACATATACATGACAGTAGGTTGTATTTTGACATGTTATGCATGCATAGGTGCCATCCATTACAATTTTGATCCCATTCTTGTGGTTGAATGCAAGGTACCACTGATTTTTAGAACTGGTCTAGTGATAGACAAATATGTGGTTAAAAAAAAAGGAGGTATAATCATGGATTTGCTTTTTATCCCCACAGTTCCATTTATAGTGTGTGGTCCTTTTTTTGTTTGTTTGTTTGTTTCAGTTGCTCTCACAATTTAACAGAAATACAACTGGATTTAACTTATTTTTGAAAATATAGCTAAAGACCCACAAAGTTCCTGGCATTATACAAGGCTTTATATTATCTTTGGAGAAACAAAGAGAGGAAATGTATGTGCTTCAGAAAGGATGCAACACAGGAAAAATCATTGTTGATATGATAATGAATTATTTCTAAGTATCACAGAATATCTAACAAATCTATAGAACATTTTGATTTACTTGTGTTTTTACATGTATTTTGATACTTATATCTTATAACTCCAAAAGATAGATATAGAGCCTGTTATTAACTGTATTTCTCAACTTAGAGAATAGAGGCATAGGGAATTTTAAGAAATCCAAGTGACTCATCACAAATCACATGGCCACTAGCTGATCTCAGGTATGAACTTTGAGCCCACTTCTCTAGATGGTTATAAACTGGAGTAGCCCTAGTGTGTGTTAGGGTGTCTTAATACCTTTCATCTTCCACTATTCAATAATTTGAATTTGCATACCTTAAGTTTTTATTAAACTCTATGATTCTATTGGGTTGTATTTCATAAGCATCAGTTTACTGCCCAAATAATTTTTTGTTATTTTAATCATTTATTTATTTATTTATTTATTTATTTATTTTTAATTATTTGTTCTATTTGGTTGTACATGACATCAGAATGCATTTCAATTCATTGTACACAAATGGAGTAGAACTTTTCATTTCTCTGGCTGTATACAATGTAGTCACACCATTTGTGCAATCATACATATATATAGGGTCATGATGCCTGTCTCATTCCATCATCTTTCCCATTCCTTGCCCCTAAATACTTTTTATATAAACTTTGAGAAGGAAATGGCTCAGAAGCAATAGGCACAAGGATCACAAGTTCAAAAGCCAGCTTTGGCAGCTTAGGGAGGCCCTAAGCCACTTAGCAAGACACAGTATTGAAATAAAAAATAAAAAATAAGAACTGGGGATATGGCCTAGTACTTAAGCACCTCTGATTTCAATTCCTAATACCAAAAAAAAAAGAGGAGGATGAGAAGAAACAGAAGGAGAAGGAGAAGGAGAGAGAAGGAGAAGGAGAGGGAGAAGGAGAAGAAAAGAAGGGGGGGAGTAGGAAGGAGGACAAGGGGTGGAGGGTAGGAGTTAGGAAGAAGGAGAATGGGGAGGGTAGGAGGAAGAGAGGGAGTAGGAAGGAGGAGGAAAAAGAGAAGAAATATTTTTCTTACATAGGCACATATACATATTATGCCCATTTTATACAGCCACACATTGAAAATTTACTGTGTATTGGACAATCAACATAGGCATTGGGGACAGCTACAACTCTAAGACACAGTTCCTGCCTGTAAGAAACATCTAATGCAGTTAGAGACCAAATTTAATCTGATATAGAGGTATAAACTATTAGTATCAATTGTCATACATGAGTGAGCTGGGCAGAATGTATTACAAGAAGTCAGAAGAGAATGATTTCTGGGGATTTATGGGATCAGAAAATTTTCAAATAAGAGTGTATATTTTACAGGGTGCAGAACTTTATCACAGGTAAAAGCACAGAGAAGAGGGTGAAAGATATTTCAGATGTGGAATTTGTTTACACAGTTTGAGAATTTTAAGTAAGAATGAAGAGTTCAGGAGGAGCAAAATCATTTTAATATCTGTATCCAAGTGTTTGTATGTTGCTATTGTTGTTTGAAAAACACACTCTCATTATTTATGCATTATTAAAGGATCAATAATGTGAACAGATATTGATATTTTCAACTGGCAACCCTCCTCACAACACCAAATCTGTATTTCTTGCTTCCTAATGTAGACCTCCGTTTTAATAACTGCTGTCATGTGAAAGAAGCACATTCTTTTCATTAGCATAGTCAGTT
This sequence comes from Glaucomys volans, assembly GCA_020662805.1. Classification (NCBI taxonomy): domain Eukaryota; kingdom Metazoa; phylum Chordata; class Mammalia; order Rodentia; family Sciuridae; genus Glaucomys; species Glaucomys volans. Next base: position 391,125 of record JAJEJO010000427.1, read on the forward strand.
TTGTCAGCTGTTCTTAATCACATTTAGTTAGGTGCTTTTTTAGGGATCAGATGTCATCTTCACAGTGCTTTTTGGCCTTATGAACTCCCAAATGGTCCATCCCTATCCACAAAATGCAATAGACTGCTATTCTACAAGATAATCAGTGCACATGCCTTATCAACCTGAATGTAGCAAGTCTCTTGGAGGGTCATTATATATGTTTTTATTATATGTTGTTCATTCAAACCATTTTGGGGCCATCCTCAAGTTATAGGTCAAACATTCTGGGCCTTTTGATAAGTAGGAAGACTGTGATGAGAAAAACTTCTAAACTAGCTAATCAATCAAATGCAATGTCTGCATTCTTTAAAAACTAATATTCTAAAATAATTAAGATCTCATGAAGACCAAAGAAGTTCAGTAGAATAAAGGAAAGACACCAAAAAATGGGAGGAGGGAAGGAAGAGGTAAGTACTGGGGAGTATTGATATTGCCCAAATGGTATTGTTGCATTGTATGCTTGTATGAATATTTAATAACAAATCTCACCATTTTATACAACTATAATGCACCAATAAAAGATGTGGAAAAATAAAATGGAATAGCTAAGTCATTACTCCCAGGAAAGTAGATTTATGAAATTTCTTGGAATACCAAAGTTATCAATAAATATTGGATAATAATGAAGTGATTTATTTTGTATAGAGCCAACATGTTTGCATCTGCTGAACCAAGCTACCCAATCAGATTTTACTTATGGTATTTCAAAGAGATAAACCCTTGTATTCAGCCCAATTAAGGTTGAATATTAACCTTCTTCTTCCTAAGTCCTCATGTGACCTTAGCATAAATTTTTTAACTTATTACAAAACACTGGTTATGATGGCATTACACCCTAAATGATCAGATGAGATGTATGGTTAATTTATCACTATTCATCCATTCTTGTGACTAAGAAAAAAATAATAAAACTTGAATAAAAATGGCTGATTAGAAAGCTCCATCCATTCATGACTCCAAAAAGGTCACAGCAAATGCGATTTCATATTCTACCATAGCAGCAGTGTAGGTTGCTATAACAAAGTACAGAGACTGTGTAGTTTATAAACAACAGAAATTTCTCTCACACAGTTCTATAGGCTAGAGGTCTGAGATCAGAGGGCCTGGTTAGTTAGTTTGGTCAGTTCTGGTGAGGACACTCTTCTGATTGCACACTACAGTCTTCTCAACTGGTAGAGACAGGGTAAGAGCTCACTGGGGTCCCTTTTATAAGGGCACTAATCACATTTATGAGGGCTCTGCTTCAGGACCTAATTGTCTCCTGGAGACTGCACCTCCTAATACTTTAGCATATGAATTCTGAGGGGACACTGGCATTTAGTCATCACATTACAACCCCTATTTTCCTTTTTCTTTTTAATAATTGACGTAAATCTTTTTTGGCTGGAGGGGATTGAACCCAGGGTCTTCTGTATGCTAGGAAAGCACTCAATCAACAGAGCTATGTCCCTAGTCCTGACCTAAATCTTTTAAAACAAAATTGTCAATATCTGGAACCAATTTAGTCATTGATTTATATTGAAATTTCAAATAAGTACACTGCTGTGTTGCACTAGTATTATTTTTAAGTTGTGGACTTTATAACTTCTCATGTGCTTTCTCTAAATTTTAAAATTGATACTTCTTTAAATGGAATACTCAGAAATGTGATTGTTTCTGTATTTTCTTATATCTAAACTATAATATAGAAATAGCAAGTTTTGAAAAGAAGTTAAGAAACAAATATTTTAGTTCATATTTCATATGTTATATGACTTCTAATCTAAGAAATACTAGAATTTATTTCAAAGGGAAAATTGCACTCTTAAGAAATGTAGTTTATGGAGTGAAAGGAAAATGGTATGTAGCAATCATTTCGTTTAATTATTATTACATTCGTTTTGATATTTTTGTAATGTTTTCAGAATGTTCACAATAACTGTATGTCTAACTAACCAGGAAATTAATTTATAAAATGACAGTTCCATAATTGTCAAAAGCATAAAATTACAATTTTAACTTTGCTCCTTACCTCCCTCATTAAGGAATAAGAACTCTTATAAAAAAAAATAAGTGGGATTATTATGTGTTTTGACAATTATGAATGCTAACAGATTTTTGTCCAGCATTTTATATTGACATAGGGCAAAGACCTCTATGTTTGTTGGTTTATTATTTGTATGTAGAACATGTTTCCTCAATAGTTTCAGACAGATAAATAGTAGTCTTCTGTAAGGCAAGGGTTATAGGTTTCAGCAGTTTAAGCTTGTCACCTTTCATATTCCCAGTTCTTCCTGTTTCTTCTAATAAATTCCTAATTTCTCTACTTTGCACCTTATGTCATGATTGGATTAAAGGGTGGCTATGACAAGTGATTTGAATACCAATGGCTCCTATTACATCTACTCTGCCTCCACAGTATTAATATGCAGGTTTAGTCTAACAAAGGAGTTACAGCATTTTGTCCTCTGGTAAAATTGCCATTATTTCTATTTCTATTTTGGGTTTTTCTGCTCCTGTCTGATTTTCTTTTACTGTGAACTATTTTGCTATTCTGTGCTACCAGCTATAATGGTGATGATTTGTAACTAGCTTCCTTCAGAAGATGTGCTGTCAGGCTGTTGCAGGGAGCTTCCTTAACTTATCATTTAAATGCATGCTCTTCCCTTTGCATTTTGGTTTTGCTTAGACCATTAGTGGAATTTTCCTCTTATTCTTCTGTATTTGTGTTTGCTGTCTCCTAAGCAGTGATCTCTTCTGTCACACACTTCCTTCTTTGTTCAGCCCACACATTTGGCAGTGTCATAACATGGAAAGAGACTATGCACACCAAGCAGAAGAAACAAAAAAAATGTTGAGTTATTGAGTTACCATCCATGCTCTGTTTCATTCATGTGTCCACTCACAGTTATTCATAGTAAATACCTGACTGTGTGCACTTCATATCCTTTGGAAGCAGTAACAATAGGCCCATTTCACAGTTGCTTTCAGAAGGATTTTGTGTTTGCTAAGTATAATTTCCAAAGGTGAGGAAAAGCAACCTTAATATAATAAAGCTGACTCAGAATGACACTATCACAAAGATTTATAGCTGGAAGAGATCTCTGAGTTTAAAAGCTACAGCAATTAAGGCAAGGAAGAGCAGTTTTGGTGTCACATAATCAATCAGCATCTAGGACAGAATTAAAATTCAAATCCCCAACCTTGATGTTTGCTCTCAAATGTGAGGCAATGCAAGGCATGGTAGAAAAGAATGATGTAGAAAACAAAGGATTCTGATGCTGGAGGACCTTTTGCCTGGATGTTCCAGGGGAAAACATGAAAAAGCCCAGAAATGGCCTCAGAATTTCATTCCTGCCAATGCATGTTTGGATTTAAAAGGAGTATTACCATGTATTACCATTTCTCTTAGCACAGACCCTGCACATGTGGCCAAGAGTGGATTTGCCATCTGGAAGAGTAAGGCCATCAGAATGGGCATCATGGCATGTCCGCCTAGATCAGATCAGTTCAGAGCAGGCAGGAAGACTCAACCTTAAGCAGGAAACGTGGGAGCTTGCCAGTGTTGTTTTTCCTTTCCAGAACTGGCATTTAGAGTTAGCTAAATGGGAGGGGTATCATTAAAATAGTTTAATCTCTTAAGAGAATATTGTAAGATTCAAAACGCAGATGAACACAGGGGCAAAGTACAAAGTTCTGATGGTTGTCTGTGTATAATTATTTGAATTTCAAAACAAACCTACTCATATTGGTGATTGGAAGTAGATTTAAACTGGACGATTTTCCACCAGAATAGATTTAGAAAAGAGACAACCAGATGGTGAGGAGTCTGAAAACCATGTCTTGTATTTAATATTGTTAGAAGGAAATGTGTAGGGGGAAAATACTAAAAGTATCTCTAAAATATTTGAAGAATTATCACCTGGAAGAAGAAGCAGATAATTTACAGAAGAAAGAACTAGAAATAATGGACAAAAATTCCTAGGAAGCAACTTTGGTGAAATACCCAAAAAAGAATTATGGGGAGCTGTTATAAAGCTATTTTATGAAGTCATCAAATACTGATTAACTGGTCTGGGGTTGTAGCTCAGTGTAAGAACACTTGCCTAGCATGTGTGAGGCACTGGGTTCAGTTCTCAGCACCACATATTAATAAATCAAATAAAGGTCCATTGACAACTACAAAACAAAAATACTGACTAGCTTAACATCTAGAAAATTAAAAAGAATCTAGATGACCAATCACCTGGTCAAGGTGTCTAATGATACCAACACTAAGTCAAAAGCTAGATAGGATTACATGAAGGAATGCTTGAAACTCTAAGATTCTATGACTTTATATTTTGTTATTCTTAGAAAATTATTTTTTGTATTTAGAGATTTTCGTTCTTATTTCAAAGTCATTCACTAAGAGAACTTCTAATATTTCTCAGGATTCTTTGAATTATTCAATATACAAGTATTTGTGGATAATTCATTCCCATAATATTTGAGAATTTGCTACATATCGATTACCATATGTAAAGGACAGAAGAGATACAAAATGAAGTGTTCAAGTAGGTTATAATGATATACATTATGGGAGGGAGACTTGCAAGATCAGACTTGGCTGAGAGGGCCATTTGAAAATGCAGATTCTGGGACCTAATCCAGTTCTATTTTTAGAATCTCTAGAGTTAAACTGAAATGCTACATTTCTAAGTGTTTCTTTGTAAGTGAATCTTAAGCACAATGAATTTTGAGAACCACAGGTTAGGAAGTAAGAAAGTACATTTGCTTTAATTGCTGGGAATAAACAAACAATGTGATATGTTCCACAGAAAAGTAACATATTTAGATATGACAGCCAGGATAGTGGCAGCGAGGATTGAGAAGGCAGAGGATGGCAGAATATTACAAAAAACTACAGGTATTTAATAATTCATTTACATAATTGATATGTAGCATTCTGTAAAGCACTGTGTACAAGGTGTGGAAGAGATACAAAATGAACGAGATTTTTATTCTGTTCACAAGTTGCTTGTATTCTAGTGACTCTGTTTGTAATGAGTTTTACTTTCAGCTCTGGATATCCTAATTAGTTTTGCAAGGAAAAGGAAAATAATGCTGAAGTCAGATAGGAGAGAGTGTGCATGCGCCAGGTTGCATGCCATGTATGTCATCTACCCTACAAGTTCAGTCAGTCTTGGTTCCAGACAGAAATTCATATGCATAGGGTAACATTACTTGTATGTATACCAGATATATTTAGCTTTATGGAAGAGTATAAGATGGGAAAGCACAAATGAGAGCATGACTTCAGCGTGTTTTTCAAAAGTTCATACTGTAAGATCAGGCTGGGGTAAGCTGATCAGACAATGGAAACAAGACAGCAGGCAGGCCAGATATAAACAAAGAACAAACTTTATTAGGGGACGCTCTTGGGCGAGGTTCCCGGTCCAGCAGAGTGCTAGGCCGGAGAAATCGAAGGTGGCCTCTATGCGGCTGGGCTTTTCTAACCCCGGGACTTTCTAACCCCAAGGACTTTTTCGAAAAGTCCTTGTCCTCCTGGGATTGGCTGGAGTTGTTTGTCAGCACCTGATTGGTTACTTCTTTGGGCATGTGCAGGTTACATTGTTTCTCTGTGCATGCGCAGGCTGCTTGATGCCCTGCCCCCCCTTCAGTCACTCTGAAGCCCAGGAATATCTCCTTCCTTTGCAAGGAGGATACATTGTTTCTCCGCACATGCAGGTGGTTTGATGCCCTACCCCCATCCAGTCGCCTTGCACCGTCCTAACACATACAACAGTCCTGGCGCTGCTTCACAGGCCACATATGGGATATGCTATGTTGAGAATTGAGATCAGATGGGAAGGTGCAGGTCATGCCAGCATAGGCAAGGCTCATTCATGATAGTGCATGTGAGTAGCTAAAGAGTAGCCTGCTTAAAAGTCCTGTTTTTTTTTTGTTTTTGTTTTAAGAAATACCATTTAGGGAAGACAAAACTTGTTTCTCCTAGCATGTTTTTTGTAGAGTTTTGTCCTGTAGACCTTAAGTATCTATATTCATCCAGGGACCTCCCAGTCATCCAGAGTTAATATACAATGTTGCCTGGTAACACAGTACCCTGTTAATGCATTTCCAAAGAAACTGTACTAAGGAAGGTAAATCTGAGAATTTCTTTGCATAGAGAAACGACTATTAGTCCTTTCATCCCAGAAGATAGCCAGGCAGAAGAGGATTATGATGAGTACCATGATTCAAGATTAGCTTTTAGCAGATGTATGAGTAAGTACTGGTAATAAATCTGAAGATGAGGGAGACAGAGGTGGCAATCAGTGCATGACATATATTAGACATGCAAATATGCACTCAAGAAATGAGGGGGCCACTTACAGTGGTTTAAAATAAAAATAATGAGGATATGAAGATTTTGGTAATGAGAATGGACTGAAGGAAGAGATCTGATAACTATTATGGAGGTACTGAGACCAGAATTTAATAACTTTTCAGGAAATTCTTTTAGGTCATTAGTTAATCTACTCAGGCAGATACTGGAATAGACAATGAAGAGTGTACTTTGCTCCACAGAGAGAAAAATGTGATTGTAAGGATTTTAACACATTCTTGTAGATGGAAACAAATTAAATATATCAAATATAGACTATGAATAGTGAAGTAGACATCTTGGATTAATGATTGTAGAAATACGAAGACTCTCAACCCTTTGTCATGACCCATGTATTAAATTAGTAAGGCTAGTAGTTAATAAGCGGCCCCAAAGTTTAATTTTACAAAAACCCTGAAATTGATTTGTCTTATATGTATCTCACCTTTATCCTGGATACAACTGACCTCCTCCACCCCATCCAAATAAGGGAGAAGTGAAATATTTTTTTTTCATTTAGCAAATATTTATTCAGAACCTTTGTGCATCTAGTACTATCTAGTCATTTGTGATTTATCAGTAGACAAAAGCAAAGAAAATCCCACACAATCATAATAAATAAGGAATTTATAGTTTAGTTATTATTAGTTGAGCTGCTATAAACATTGATGTGGCTGTGTCACTGTAGTATGCTGATTTTAAGTCCTTTGGGTATAAACCAAGGAATGAGATAACTGGGTCACATTGTCATTCCATTCAAAGTTCTCTGAGGAATCTCCATATTGCTTTCCCTAAGGGTTGCACCATTTTACATTCCCATCAACAATGTATGGGTGTACCTTTTCCCCCACATCCTCACCAACATTTATTGTTGCTAGTATTCTTGATAATTGCCATTCTGATTGGAGTAAGATGAATTCTTAGGTGTCCTTCAACAGATGAATGGATAAAGAAAATCTGATATATATATATATACACATATATATATACACACACATATACATATATACATATATGTATATACCTATATATACAGGATGGAATACTACTCAGCTTTAAAGAAGAATGAAATCATGGCATTTGCTGGTAAATGATTGGAGTTGGAGAATATCATACTAAGTGAAATAAATCAAACCAAAAAAACAAAGGCCAAATGTTTTCTCTGATATATGGATGCTAATTCACCATGGGCCTGGGAGGCTAGGGAAGAATAGAGTTACTTTATATTAGGTAGAGGGGAGTGAAGGGAGTGGAAGGGGAATGGGGGTAGGAAGGATAGTAAAGTGAATCAGACATTATTACCTCATGTACGTATGACTGTATGACCAATGTGATCCTAAAATATGTACAATCAGAAAAATGAGAAATTACACTCCATTTATGTATGATCTATCAAATGTATAAATGCATTCTGTCATGTACAACTAATTAGAACAAATTTTAAAAATTAGTACAAAATAAAAATAAATAAATATGGAATTTATATAAGGTAGTAAATGTTGTGGAAATTTAATGATGGAATATAGTATCCCAAATCTAGTAAATTATTTTCATCATGGGCTCATATTAGTTTTTAATTTTGCTTTTAGTTGTCAATGGATCTCACACGTTCAAGGCAAGCGCTTTACCACCGAGTCACATCTCCAGCCCGTTTTTAATTTTTTATTAAAAATATGACTATGTTGGAGATTTGAAAAGAATAAAATGTGAGAGAAAGAAAATTTCAATATTTTAGTTATAGTTAATAATTTTTATGCACTTCAGGGGCCCTGTTCTTTAACAAATATTTTTCAGAAATAAAGATAAATGTAAGTTATTGCAAGTAGTCAAGAAATTAGCAAACATTTTACTGTACTTCTTCCCTTGGTAGAAATGAACAGGTGCTATAATCCACTGGAAATCTTAATGTTATTTCCATATCAATATTTGCCTCAATGGTTTATTTCTTCATTAAATCCAGTCAGTATATATTCAGAGAATGAATTTACAGATTTGGGATTTATTCAGATTTTATTCTTTCTGTTCCCTTATTTATCCCCTTATTTATGGAAAAGAATGGAAGGAAAACAAATCATTTGACTATATAAAATTTCTCAAAAACTCCTGGGAAAAATAAGTCTTCCATTAAGTGCTTTAGGGAAGCAATGTTCCTATCATTATTGGAGAGCTTAATTGGAGATATATCACAACAATTCAGATGACTTCAGATTGATGCTATATATGTAACCCATGTGTGCTTCAGCACATCTTATCAAATCCTTCCCACTCCCCTGGTTCAGAAACAAGCTGAATATACATCATGTGTAGGAAACTCACAGGAACCCACTCTTTCCTCTAAACCAGAGGTGGTGCAGAAGGATTCCTCACCTCAAAAACTGGTGACCTTCACTTGGTATGCATGGGTTTCAGTGTATTCAGAGCAAACATCATGAAATTAAGTAATATCCTAGTATGTCTGCATAATCCTTTTTCTCTGAGATCATCCAAAGTATTATTCAGATTCTTTAAGTCCCATAACTTTGAAAAGGTTAAAACATCATTTCTCTATCAGCTTTACAAGTTCTAGAGATCCAAA
>JAJEJO010000427.1:400487-426640 GCA_020662805.1 Glaucomys volans
TTTTATACAATAATGTATGTATTTATCTTTTATTGAGAATAACTGAAAGTTCTCTTTTATTCAGTTTTCTAGTTATGCCTTTAAAAGTCATTACCCATAAAACTTACAAAAACATTAATGTATATTTTAATAAAATTAGTTATTGGAAAGAGCTTTCAAAACTCATGTATTCCAATATAGTGCTTCACTATACCTGTCTCCCTAAACTATCACAAGAGGAAATGGAGGGAAACTTAATAGAATATAATTTAGAATAAAATTGAATAATTTGGCCCTTGCCAACAGGAACTGTTTAAATTCATAACCATTGGCAATTGTTAGCAATGTGGAATCTGACAATGTCAAATGAGGTTAATGAGGCCTCTTGTCTCATGAAGAAAAGAACAGTAAACTCAAAGTCAGAAGAACTTGTCTCCAAACAGCTGACACCATCCCTACTGGGAATTTCGGGCAATAAAATAAATATTTAATGACTTGATTTTTTTCCCTTTTATTTAACTAATGTGCTGCTTACTTGGATATCTTTAATTTTTCCCTAATGCCCTTCGTCTGTCCTATGATCACAGAAAGGATAACACTTTTTAGTCATATATCCCTTGTTTTCTCCTCTTAGCTTTGACAGTTCCTCAGACTGTCCTCGTTTTTGATCACTTAACAGTTTTGAGGAATACTTGTCAAGTATTTTATAAAATGCCCTCACTTGGGAATTGGTTAATAATTTATTATTCTGCTAGCAGTATCTTTGACATACCCTAATGAATTAGTTTTAGTAAAGTCTAGCTTATCAATTTTTTTTCAAAGTCTTCGGTGTTATCTCCAAAACCACATCATCAAACCAAGACCCATATCAATTTACTCCTATGTTTTCATCTACAAGTTTTATAGTTTTGCACTTATATTTAGGACCTCAAACTTTTTTTGGAATCATTTTGTAAAAGTTGTACGATCTGTCTCTAGTTTCTTTTTTCACACATGGACAACCAATTGTTTCAGCATCATTTATTACACTTCTCTCCATTGAAATGTCTATAATTCTTTGTCAATGGTAAGTTGACTTTATCCATATAGGTTTATTACTGACCTCTCTGTTCTGTTCTGGTAATGTGTGTGCATTCTTTCACCAATATCTCATTGACTCAGTTATTCCAACTTTGCAATAACATGTTGTGAAATCAGAGAAGGCAAATCATCAAACTTTTTTCTTCTTCTTCAATATTATGTTAGCTTTCATATGTTCTTTGCCTTTTTATAAAACTTTTAGAATCAGGTTGTCAAATGTAAAAAAAATATATATATTGTGCTGTGATTTATAATAGGATTGCATTAACTATATAGATTATATTTGGAAAAAATCAACATATTGGCATTATTGAATTTTCAACCCTTGAACATGGATGGGGTATCTCCATTTTGATTATGATTTTCTTTCACTTCTTTTTTGTCAGAACTTTGCAATGTTCTATATATAAAGACTATACATCTCTTTAAAAAATCTTGCAGCTATGTATTTTAATTTTCTGTGGTATTTGATATTGTAAGGGTTTTTTATTTTTTTACATTTGAAATCATTTCCCCTAGATAGGAAAACAGTTTATATTTCCCTATTGACCACATATTCTGCAACTTTCTATACTCAATTATTAGTTCCCAGAATGTTTTGTAAATTTATGATTTTTTTATTCTGTTAGAGTAATAAGAAGTCCTGCCTGATAGTATAGCCTAAAAATTAACTATATTACATATGATAGTGGCCAACATAAACTCTTAAACTAGTAAAACTTACTGAATAGTTATTGAAATTTTACTTAAAGAAATTTTGATGTAAAGTCTAATCTCAATTTTTATTTGAATAATCCTGAATTAAATATTTTCTTCTATTAAATTGCAAAGTAATAAAAGAAGTATTTTATAAAGTGATTTTGTTTTCTGCAAATAAATGAATTTTCTTTGTAAATGATTAAAAGTAATATTGTTAATATATTATGGGTTGTTTTGATACTTTTTCCTACATTTTTATTGGTGTATTATATATAGTGATGGGATTTGTTGTTACATATTCATGTATGTACAAAATATAACAACATAATTTGGCCAATATTACTCCCCAGTAATTTGTACTGTTTTTAATTGTCATGAAAATTTGTTACTTTCTATCATAGCATTTCATATGTAAAAACTGGAAAAATTTCTCTTCTAAATTCATAAGTTATGCTACAGTTTATCTGTAGAGGACAAAGATGATGAAGCCAACTCAAAGAAATTACAATTTATAGTTAATTCTATTAAGTGATTTGAAGTACACATAAAGGTAGAAAAAAACTTTGTAATTGTCGTACTTGGACCATTTCATCTCTCTGAATTCTGATTTAAATAATTAAAGTAAATAGTAGTGAGGGAATTGAAGGGCTTGAAAAGTTATGTAAGTGCCAAAATGGCAGAATGGAAAAAAAGTGTTGAAAAAAGAGATTAAGTGGAAAAAAGATATAGTGTTATATTAGAGCCAGAAGGACCAATATACAAGCATTCCTTTCCATGTGAAACTGGCCCATGCATTACTCCTTCCAAGCAGTAATTTCTTATTTTTTGAGCAAAAGAATAACCCTCTACTGTTATTATTAGTATTTCATATTCTCAAATTTCATATCAAAAATTCAGATTCACTAGGTCTTGATTTCACCCAGGAATATTCATTTGAACTATTCATTTGACCATCCCAGGATGGTCTTGGTAATTTTTCTAAGTATCCTAGAGCATTATTTATGTTATATGTCTATTATGTGCTAGGTGTTTTTATATGAGTCTCTTTCTTTACAGAACACATGGATTAGTGAGCATTAATTCTTTTTTAAATGTAGAACGGAAATGAGGCCAATAATATACAGAAGGATGTTCTTTTCTCAAGACATGTCATAGATATTAAGGGGTATGATTTCTGGTTCTTGGTTATCACTGTTTTTGTTTTCCTGCAACAGAGAACATGAGTCATTATCTCTCCTGGCAACATACTACTACTTATTTTTAATTTGTAATGGGAAAATTGGAATCTCTTTTATGAGGGTCAAAGGCAAAACCCTAGTGGATGATTAAGTTTAGCACTGAGCCACCTCGTCAAACACTTGCCAAACTTGCAAACCACAGTTCTGAATAATTGGATCTGGTTTTGAGAGAACAGAGAAAACATCACTCTCTTGAAAGAAATCATGGGAGCAACTCCACCAGAACTATTCACAACTGACAAATGGTCAAAGATTTTCAAAAGGTATGCAAAAAAGAAAATCCAACTCCAGTAGGGATCCTGGCATAGTATAGTATCACAAACCAGGAAGGGGCTAACGTTCATGGCATGATTCCTGCAGGTGCTAACACTCTTGGTATTGGAATTGTGTATCACAAGGGAGTATCTTCTTGTGTTCGCTCTGCTTAGTGACAAGCCTTGCTAATGTTGTTGCCTTCTATAGTCTGTGGTTCTTTCCACTGGGTTTCCATATCCAGTTTATCTATAATCAGAAAGTAAGGGCAGATGTCTCATCCCCCTTCCCTTGCTGATAAATGGATGTTGTACAATGCCTCAGGGCTCAGCAGAACTATAAAAGTCATTTCAGGAAGAGTCTGTGGGTTGGTAGAATAAAACCAAGCTGCCAAATCCAAAGGGCTAAATAGCAACTGGCAGCCAAAACAGGATAAAGAACTGATTTAACTGATGAGCAAAGATATTGAAGATAAATAAAGTTGTTAATATGATGAAAATAATCTGAACCTGATATGAATCTGAAGAAAGACTACAAATGCCCCAGATATTTTATTTCAGTTATCCCTCTTCTTTATAGATATGTTGGATACAGTTATATGGGCCAAATATACAAAGGCAGCATGAATGTTAAACAAAGTGCAAAAAAGGGAGAGCCTGTCTTTGTACTCATTTTTCTTGGCATCTCATGCTGTTTCCACTGTTAGTGGCCTCCTCACCTGCTCCAATTTGGCAATAGAAATGTTGGTTCAATCCTAGAAGAGGTAATAGACACAAAGGTAGAGGTGTATTAACAGGTTTTTTAGGTCCATTAATTTCCAAATACTTACCTTAGAGAAGCTGAAAAAAAGTGAAGGAGTATAACTTTGGTTGTATTTCTTCTATCTACAGAGTCTATACCATTTATGATGCCTTTCCATGTTCTGTAGACCAGGATTCACACCAAATAAATTGGCAAATGCTACCATCAGACAGTTATTAAATATTTATCTGATCATCACACATCTACATCATTCCTGTGATAGGAGATGGGGATATGAGTAATAAAAAACAGAAGAGCATGGACTTTGGAATTAAAAAAAAAAAATCCCTTTGGTTTGAAATCTGACTCTACCACTATACCTTGGCCAAACTATTTATCCTCTGAGTCTCCATACCTTCCTAAATATGAGCAGCTAGTAATACCTCCTTGTAGAGTCTTAGTATTAATGATCATGTATGTAAGTTCTGACCTACAAAAAGCAGTCAATTTTAGATGCTGCTGTTAGAGTTATTTTCTTTTTCCTTCTGTGTCTTTATTTCCACTTGAGTAAAAAAAAATCACATTTGTGCTCTGTGGAATATGTATGACATTGGAGAAAATATTTTTTGAAAAATATATAAAAGTCATAAAATCTCTTAGACTCTTTAGAAACTGGTACTATTATAATTCCAGATATTTACTGTACTACACAATACAATAGAACATAAAATGCAGCTAAGAGAGAACTACTTTGCCAAATTGAAGTAACAGGAGGTAAATGGTACTGCTCTTCTCCTCCAAAGGATCCCTGGGTTTATAAATTGGTTGGAAGCATAGGGTTTTGGTTTTTTTGTTTCATATGATTCACAGCGCCAAGCACGGCAGTCCTGATTTTATCCTGGGGCATCCATTCAATACTTGCTTGGAGAGAATAGTGCCACCAACCGTGTCCTCGTAAGCACTGCCAAATATCCAAGTTTCTTTTTCCTGTTTGGAGAGGAATACACTCTACAGAGCTTCTCTAAAGCCTAAGCATTTTTTCAGGAGAACAACTCAACTTTGCATCAAAGTGAGACTTTAGATTAGGAGTGAGATTTTCATGAGATATATTTTAATCCAACGTTCAGACACTCGAAGAACATGACACAGTACAAATATTGTGAAATCTTCTAGAAAATACAAGGCAATAAATGTAGCAATCTTGAAACCAGCAACAACTCAGCAGAAAAACAAGCACACAACAGTAGCATCAAAACAACAACAACAAAAAGAGATGCTCTTGAATAGTAAAATGCTGAAGAGTGAATGCACATTGTGTGGGGTCTCAGACTTAAGGAAATCTGGTGACTTATTTGTTTTTCAGGCACACTGCTTCAATGAAGTTTAGGAACATGGTTTCATATAGAAAATAGCAATATTGAAGCTATCCCATTTCAAATTTCTCAATGAAAATAACTGTTAAATATTAAGAATATAAAAGTGAATCATTTGTGATTATTCATACATTTTTGAAACTTGGTAATAAAAATATAATTAATTTACTTAATTAGTGAAATAATTTTAGGGATCTCTCTTCAGGAGAGAATCCTGATTATGAATCAGGAAGCCATTGAAATGCATGTTAAATCTGCCACTGCTTTTTGTATGTAAGTGGGTAAATAGACCTATAGGATGGTGGAATAGGTTCTGAATTGTGAAATCCTATAGTTAACAAGGAACATTTTTTCATTACCTTTTGAAACAGATACACCAAAATCACTGGCTGCCTTTCTAAAAAAAGAAAAAGGTATCCCCCAGAATTGGTAAAAAGACCAACCGTCCTCTCAATAGTCTATTGAGTTACTGGAGCAAGTATTTCACCTTTAAGTTCCCGAAGAAAAGACATTTTGCTCACAGATATTAGCATCCAGAAACTTGGATACTTTAGATGAGATAATGCATTTGCAATGTGGAACCTCCAAAATGATGTCTTAAGGAAAATTTGCATTTGCATTCTTTTTTCATTTTGTGATATCAATAGCATTAAAAGAATACTAATAATAAAAAAAAAAAAAAGAATACTAATAAATAAAAGTAATTGGGCTGGGGATATACCTCAGTTGGTAGAGTGCCTGCCTCGCAAGCACATGGCCCTGGGTTCAATCCCCAGCACTGCAAAAAAATAAAATAAAATAAAAGTAATTGGAGTAGAATTTAGTCTTCTAGTCCCCCCAGCAAAGTGGGTCATAATGGATTTCCTTTATTCTCTTAAACACTGAGAAATGCTTTCCTTCAAGCTATTCTGGGGAAACATTTAAAAAGAAATCATAGGGCCACATTGCTTTGAATCTTGACTGGATTTCACAATCCTTCCTTCTGTACCGTTCAGCTTTCCCATGTACTATTTTGGAATATGAAGTTTGTCTTCATAACTACAGCAATCTGAAATTCCTTAAAAGGATATTTCCTCTTAGAATGTAGGGGACACAAATGTATCAGACCAAAAACATGTTTTTATTTGCAGTGAAGATAGTAGAGCATTAAAACAAAAATCAAATAGTCAGTGGTGCAAACAAATTTTAACAAGGCCTTTTCCCAGGAGAAAAGTCTAGTGGATTTCTTGCTTCAAAGCATTAAGAGTGAAACCATCTGACCATAACAAAGCTGTGTGGCATTTCGTAGGTTTTTTTATGTTGTTGTTGTTGTTGTTGTTGTCTCAAAATTCTGAATTTTATGGGGTTTGTGGCCAACAACAGAAAGCAACCATGGATCCACTGACTAAGAGCTTACAATTCTGCACCAGTTACCTCGGATTAGAGTTGAGTTCTCAGGCAATAAATATGTGTGAACTGGAAATGATGAGCTTCTGGATCCATGCAAAGCATTTTTATGCATACCCAAATCACACCCAAATATTAGGGAAAGAATTCATTTGAAAAGTTACAGAGACAGTGCAGCATTCTAGGCAAGGCACATTATTGTGTATATTTGGAAACATCTTTTATACTTAATTGGATTCCTCTGGTTCTTAATTAAATGTTACAATTCAAGTCAGCTATTGGCTGAATAAACACTAAGTTTGAGAAAAGTAATTGTGTGGAGCTGCAATTTCAGTCTAGCTTTCTGCTTTAATATGTAGAACAGTGGCCTAAATCATGCAATAGCAGCTCTAGCTTTTGGACTCAGGATTCTTGTGGACTAATTGCTTAATATCTCTGAAACTCATTTTCCCTTTTGTAAGGGGTGATGTTTTCAGAAATAATGAGACTAAGCCTACTCTGAGCTTCTTGGAGAGAGTCAAGCTTATAGAATTTGTGATGATGGTGCTTAAAAAATACATCATTAACCACAACCCCTTGACTGAAAGGACTTTGATTTCACTGGAAGAAAAAATTACCTATGTCAGAGATAAATACAGTTTCTTCTCTTCAGAGACATGAAAGGACAGAAGTCTACATTGATTTGACATACCGTTTTCTCAGTTTTTGTCATTTTTGCAGTCAGCTGGGTTGTAAAGTATCATTCAATTTTAGCAAACATTTCTTGTATAACTAATTAGGATTAAAGTACCCTGTCCAGCAGAAAGATATTAAGAAACTACAACATGGTCCTTCCTCTCCAAAAACTCACAATAGAGAGGAAGTTGTAAATTTTTAAATAACTCATTGTTCTATAAGGCAAAATTAAATAAAAACCAACTTGAGCTACAAAGAATTTTAAGAGAAACGAAGAATAATTATGACAAGGTTATACATGCAGAGGAAATAGAAAATGTTAAAAGAAAAAAAAACACATTTTTTGAGTTACACTCTGAAGACTGAGAAGGACATGACTAAGTAAAGAATAAGGACAGTCATTACAAGCTGAAAAAAATAAAAATCCAGAAAACTTATGACTTTTCAGGTGTGTGCCTAATATTGCATTCTGTTAAAAACCACACAAGAATGTTTTGCTTGTAGTATTGTCTAATGGTAGTTCTCTTTGAGTTTTGTAAGTTGAGGCCTACCATGTGGAAGCCAGTAGATTCTGAATTTTATCCTAGTACTGCTACCTTTAACACATTTGATTATCAGTACAATTTTCTATTGATAAGGTGGTGTTTCTACACTAAAAGAAATATGGAATATTTTCAACCTTCAAAATATTAATATCCAAAATTGTCAATATCTGAAAGTTCTAGAGTTTTCAGACCAGAATTTACCAAATTCCACATAGTTATGATCAAGTGCACATGGTATTAATGTCCTTTGTATTAGAACTAATAATTGCTTTATTATGTATACAGTATTCTGCCATATAATAGAGAGCTCTTTGTTCAATGGTATTAAAACTAGGACCAAAATAAGTTAAATGATCTTTTAAGTTCACCAAAATTAGCTAGTAGATCTGGATGAAAACCCCCACAAAACTCCTGTTTTGCTTTTCATAACTCTTTTTTAAAAAAATAATATGTTAGTACCTTTACTATTTATTGTTACATAGCAAGGCCATCTGTGGAGCAGAGGTGACCTGGGATGTCTTTGTTCATGAGTGTTCTTACAATCACACCAAAAAGATTTTGATGAGTCCTTTAGAATAGCAGATCTGTATTTATGATAAAAGAAGAGAAACACAGGACACTCTCAAGACAGATTGTGGGTCCTCTCAGGTAGATCAATCCTATACCTATCCTGCTCTGCCCTTTTCCTGTGGGTCCCTGGGAAGTTTTCAGAGTATTGTCCAGATCCACTTCTTGACTTTTGACGGGCAACAGGATTGTTTCAGACTTATAGGTCCCCAGTGTGCATGCTCTTGCCCCCTGGAGGGGAAATTTTATTATTATAATGACTGGGTAAAGATTCAAGGCAACTCTGTGTCACTTTGGACTGCTCTGACTATTCAAAGTTGAAAGTTGTTCTTAGAAATTTTATGGTTGGGCATTTGCTTGTAATTTTCCTTTCTCCCTGAGTCCTGGAATATGGTTTATGTAATCACAAAAGCCCCCTTTATATTAACTTTTGTTTTTATTGGCAAGGAGGAGTCTTTTGGGCCTGCATTTCTCCTATAGAAAACAGATTGTTTGCCTTGAAAATAGCATAACCTATTGACTTAAGCCAGGAGGGTCACAGGTAAATTGCTTTTTAAAAGAAAGCATGTGGAGGTCAGCACAGTAAGCCCAGTTTATTGAATTATTCCTTAACCATGTTTCTACGACTCTTGTCTATCACCTATCA
This sequence comes from Glaucomys volans, assembly GCA_020662805.1. Classification (NCBI taxonomy): domain Eukaryota; kingdom Metazoa; phylum Chordata; class Mammalia; order Rodentia; family Sciuridae; genus Glaucomys; species Glaucomys volans. The sequence goes on from JAJEJO010000427.1 coordinate 409,669, forward strand.
ATTTACTATTGACAGCTATTTAAATGAGACACTTATAGCTTAAGAGAAAGGATGAGGATGATATTTTGTTTCTGCTATTGACAAGTTTCATTTTTATAACTTGAGTACTTATGTCAGTATGAGTTGGTTAAAACTTTGACAGAAGTGGAACAGTTGAATTTTGCTGAATTTACACAATTCTATTTTTGTAGAACTTGACCTTGTTACATACAATAACATATCAGGATACTTTCTTTATTTATTATAACTGATTGAGTTCACATGGTAGTCTTACTGCCGATTTAGCAGAATTTTGCTTCCCTGAAGATAATCTACACATGACATCAATTTATTTGCTATACTGAAGTTCTGAGATAATGGGATTCTATTTTCACATTCTTTTCTTGACATATTCATTCTTGGGGCAAGAAAATGCTCACATGATATCTACAATAAAAGACATATCATTTTATCTCTCTCATTCCCATGTTATCTCAGAATTAAAGGATTAACGGAAGTAAACTGGAAACCGGCCTGAGGCATGGTAAGGCTTAGAAATGAGTACGTTGAGATGGGATGACTCAGAATTTCCAAGATGAAAGATGTTTAACCATATTTAGCCCCTGAGGAGCATAAGTTGAGTAGATTGTCAGGAGAAACAATATAAAAGATTTTGAAATGGGCAAAAGAGAAAAAATTAAGTGTCCTGAGTAGAGTACCTTTCTCTAAGTGCCCATGGCTACTTTACAACTCTTTTGTAGCAAACTGGCTGTAGAGAACCAATAATATTAAAAATGATCCATAGAAAGGCAAATGGATTGTGCTCAGTGGAATGCAATTGATTATTGCCCTGTGGATAGAGCAGTCTTACATCTTTTATAAATTCACCTCAGCATATTTATTGCCTAGATATGTATCATTATCTGAATTCTGTAACATTGTACCACTTCCCTTATTAATGAATTAAATTAATTGACATAAAATTATTTAAAATTGTATGGGAATCCAGATTTTAATATTTTAAAATCTTTTAACAGTACGAATCAGTGATTCTAAAATTCCAGGGTACAGTGTAATCCCAAGGTGGACTTTTTAAGATGTAGATCAGGTGGCTCGGTTTTCACAGCTTCTGATTCAATATTCCTGGGTGGGACCTATAGAATTCACTTTTCTAGCAAGTTCCAAGTGATAATAAAGCTGCAGGTTCAGACACCATACTGTTAGAGCTACTGACACAATTGTAGTCACCTAGGTGATGATTACAATACCAAAAAAATCCTTCATTTTACAACAGTGGAAATATACTCCTTCAAAGACCTAATCTATAGCCCTAAACAATATTCAGACTCTCTGTTAGAAGTATTTCTCTAGTCCATTTATCCCCCACCCCCATGACTGTATAAATCAGGCTCTTAAATCTCCTGATTTGGTCATTAGAAATAGTGGCAGCTTCTATCAAGTGACATGATGGGGAATAGCAGGTATCATAGAGGACAATATAAGATTCACTCTAGACTGATTATGTAGTTAATTACTCTAATGTGTGAATTTAGCCTTCAAAACCATCCCATTTGGGCTGAGGAAAAAGCTACTACCTACAATTAAAGGATGTGTGTGATGTGAGAAGGGAGAAGAGAGACCTATTGCTGGAAGAACAGTATAAATGCTGAACAGTGTAATCTGAAATAAACATAAGGAACCCTGTTTTCCCTGAAGCATAGTCTTCAATACATACCAGGCCCTTTTCCAATCTAATTTCTATGATTCATTTGCTTATTGGGACAAGTCATATTTATTTTCCTTCTCTCCCTTTTCCTCTTGCAGGATATGTATTGTCTTTCCCTATTGTGGCCATAGAATTTGATATGCATTTGCATTGTCAGACAGGAGGGTAGCAGTGGAGAATAATGTAAATGAGCAAACAGCTCTTTTCTAGTTAAATCAAAAGGACAATTTTATCCCCATGGGTTAACACTGCACACCTGACCTGAAGATGTGACCATTGTTTTCCTTTCATGTTCTCACATTCTATTAAAAAAAAAGAAAGCTGAAGAAGAAGAGAAAAAAAATAAGATCTGTCATTGGTATGTTGATAATGGGAAAAATACAAGCAGAACTTTCAAATACTTTTTTGAAGCCTTTTGTGAACCTATAAAACATAAGGTAAATTAAATCTAATTTGCATGCAATTTGTCATGTATTTAGAGGTTGGTGGCAATTAAGAAATGCAATTTGCTTTTAACACTATACTTCTCTTTTATGTACATTAAAAACACATCAACTCATTTGTCACACTCACAGGATTGCACTGGTGCACTCTAGTGGACAGAATGAGAATTTGAAATTATGCATACTTCTATAAGATTTTCATAATTTCATACACATAATTTATTCTGTATTTAATTCCCATAAAAATTCAGTAACATAACCTGTCAGTAGGTAGAAGATTATGCATTATTTTTAAGGGGAGAGAATCCTGAATGTAACACTGTCAGTAAGTGAATTTCCATTTAGAAAGTCTGTTTCTTTCTTCTCCATTCTATTCTTTCCTTCCTTTTCCTTTTCCTTCTCCTTTCATTTTTTTTAACGAATAAATCCTCAATTTCTCTTTATAAAGTAAATACAAAATTTGGACTTGAAAGCTGAGGACATAATGTGTTATTATCATCAATTTTAGGGCCATTTAGGATGTTTTTGCTTTGACGAGAAAGCTATTTTAGCAAAGGCATTGCACATTCTTACCTCTTCATATTCCTTGACTATGGGTTGTCAGGGAAATAAACTATCAGAAGCATATAACATAGAAATTCATAAAGATTTTTTAAATGGTTGAGAAGCAACACTCAGAAGCAATGAGAATATATTGCAATATAGTTATCTACTTAGGTTTTTTTAAATGCAATATTTTGAGACTAAGACTTTTGCCACTCTTATTCTAAATTATGCAGTAACAATGCATATGATATTTGGAATTTTAAAGCTATTTTAATATTTCCCATACTCTAAAAATATCATTAAATGAAGTTTAATTGTTGTTGCCCCCCATAATTTCCAAGGTATTATCTTATGGTCCTAAATAGATAAGGTGTTTTAATATTTACAAATCATGCATGACTTGAAAAGCAGTGATTTGTTTATGTTCATATCTAATGTTGTGTCCATGACTAAAATATTAGAAAAAGAAATGGAAGAAAATAAAAACACAAAGATTTCATAATCTGTTCAAGTACCAAGTACTTAAGTTCTCTAACGCAAATTAAAGTAATAGTCCAAGAGTTAAATTTTTTAAAAGCAGAGGGACTTTTCAACCTTTGTTATCAACCATGTTGAGCCTCTAACTCTTAAGTGACTCACCCCTTTGCATATTACTGTAGGGAATGGTTGGTGCAAGCAACTGCCTTGTTTGAACAAATGCCCTAATAGCTGCCTGCAATTTTAACTGTGACTTCCCAGGAGTCCATGTAACCATGTTTCTCCTAAACCTACTCAAAGTTGGCATGCATGTTCTTGAGGAGTTGCCCCATGGGCATTCTTCAGAGTAGAAATTGAAAAGACTGCTGAACATGAGCATGCAATAAATATTTCTGATCCAATTTCTAATTCCAGTTCTTGCTTACTCTTGAGACTCAATTGTCACTAAAATAATCTTAAATTGAACTTATTGTTCTAGGCCAATACTTAATTCTGTTCATGTAAAAGAGACTGAAATAGTTGCTTCTATTCACACTCTCTGACCCACTTTTTTTTTTTTTTTTTTTTTTTTTTGGATAACAGGGATTGAACCCGGAAGGGCTTAAACACTAAGCCACTAAGCCACATCCCCAACCCTTTTTATTTATTTATTTATTTTTATATTGAGACAGGGTCTTGTCAAGTGACTGAGGCTGGCCTCAAACTTGCAATCTTCCTGCCTCACAAGTTACTGGATTTATAGGTATGTACCACCACACCTAGCTTCTCTAATTCACTTATAAGGAATGTTGTTAAATTCAAGTGAGAATATCCATATCTGTTCAAAGCAAATTGCCTTATTTTTATATATATTTTATCTTGTTGGCTCTAAAATAAGTTTATCTTGAAACAGAGAAATGAACACTGATATATTCTAGAGAGGTAGATATGCTAACTGCTTTCTCAAGGTTCTTTCATTCAAAGAGCAGAAATATTAAATATCTTGAACCAAAATGAGGTGGATCCTGGAATAACTCACAAAACTGAAGAAAGGGGTGCACCAACGTTGTCTTGGAAATATAGGTGTTGTGATTGTGCAAGGGACTATCAGTATTGCAGACTGATGAACAAAATGTAATTATCTTTCATATTACCTGAAATAAACTTTCCATTGGAAAACAAGTTAAAGCCATGCTTACATTATATCCACATCACTGTCATGGGACAATGGTGTACTTATTCAGGTCCTGAATTATTCTTCTATTTATTTTGTGTTATGGTTCAGATATGAGGCATCCCCCAAAATCTCATGTGTGAGATAATGCAAGGATGTTTAGAGGTGAAATGATTGAGTTATGAGACCCTTAACTAAACATTGCATTGATCCTCTGATTAATAATTAGCTGGATGGTAACTGCAAGCAGATAGGGTGTAGCCGGAGGAAGTGGTTCACTAGGGGCAAGCCTTTGAGGATTATACTTTGTCCCTGGTGAATGGAGCCCTCTCTCTTTGCTTCCTGATGACCATCAAGTATTGAGCTGCTTTCTTTAGTCACCCTCTTCCCAGAACAATGAAGCTGGCTCTTTATGGTTGGAGATTTCTAAAAATGTGAGCACCAAAAAAATTTTTCTCCCCTAGAATTGTTCTTGTTCGGATTTTTTGTTTGTTTGCTTGTTTGTTTTTTGGTCACAGCAGCAAAAAAAGCTGACTAAAACATTTTGTAATTTTACTGATATCATGCAATTTATGATGAGTGCTCAAATGTTTAGAGAGACATTGGCATAAGAATTAAGTCTTTTTTGTTTCTTTTCTTGGTAACAAGGATTAAACCAAGGTTCCCTTAACCACTGAACCACATCCCCAGTTCTTTATCCCCATTATCTTATTTAGAGACAGGGTCTCAGAGAGTTACATAGGCCCTCGCTAAGTTGCTGAGGCTTGCTTTGAACTCGTGATCCTCCTGCCTCAGACTCCTGAGCCACTGGGATTACAGGCATGTGCCACCAGGTCTGAATAAGAGTCATTCTTAAATAGCATTGTTCAATGCATTCTATAATGTTTTTTGCAACTGTACTACGGAATATGTAATGCCATATATTATTTTCCTAAAACCTCTTTATATTTATATTTGCTTTATCATTATTCCACATGGCATATCAACCCAATTCTAGCCTTCGATCTGAGAACTGGAAAAACAGTAAAGTACATAACCATGGCAGAATGCTTTGTTCCTTAAAGAACAGAAGACCAAACAGGCACAAATAAAGTCTGAAACAATGTCTCACTTCAAAATATGATTATATACATTTGATTTTGATTTGCTGTGGCTAGACATTGAATACTCAAGTATAGTTAACAAAAGTTCATTTTGGTGACCTTATACATAGTCTTATGAACTTTAGAAGACTTTGGGCTATAAACAACTGATGCCCAGACTTCTATTAAAAATAAGGATATAGGCTCATTTTATAATAGAAAATACAAAGATATGGTACTGTTATGATTTGATGTGTTGAAGTTCTGTCCCCTAGTATGTCAGAATGTGATCTTATCCAGAAATAGGGTTTTGATAGAAGTAATCAAATTAATATTATGTGGGCTCTAATCTAGTGTGACTGGTACTGTTATTAAAAACAGAGGGGATCATTTGACAGACAAATAGATATTGATAGAGGTAAATCAATATTAAGAGAGAGAGAAGATAACTAAAAGCCCAGGAATGTCTGAAACTACCAGGTGCTGAGGAATGGTTCGAAAGAAAGAGTTCCCCCTACAGAGGGAGCAGTTCAGGTGCTACCAATGTTTTGATTTTGGACTTCTGTCTTCCTGAATTGTGAGATGATTAAAATCTGTCGTTTTAAGCTATCTACTTCCAGTATTGTGTTAAGGTACAGAAACTAAGGCGCAGGTAGAATCTGCATGCATTGCAGTTGAGTTCTGGAGCCACTTCCCTAAGTGCTCTTGATTCTGCCCTCCTTGCCTTATCTCATTTTTTAGCCTGTCTACATTACGTACACAAGATAATTCCAACAACATTTGGTATATATTAGCCTCAGAAAATAAGGAGAGAAAAGTTCTCTTAAGGATGAAATAAAGAGTCTTTCTTTGATTTGACCAAGGATGTGTTCTTTTGTATCACTGCTAAGTGCTCTGAAAAGCCAAGCACTCATTGGGATAAGCCTAGTTCCTGAATCATTAAGTGGTCAATGGGAAGGACAAGGAGGGTTCACTCTAATTATCTTAGTGTAGTCAGGACGTATCTCTGGAGTTTAAAAACCTTCCTGAATTACATGTTTTTAATTGAGGATGAACTATTTCTTAGAAAGTCAGAGTTCTTATAGGAAGGAAAATAGAAGAGTGATTCCACATTTTCCATGCTTTCCAACTTGGGACATACTGGAACAGCTGAACACCATTACGAAAGGCCTCTACGGTGTAATTTTCTGGCAACCATTCATATATAATATAAAATATGAATATTTCTGGGCTTTAGAATGACTTTAAAAGTTCTGTTGATAAACTCTTAATAAATCTTTGTGCCACTAATCTTTCAGTCTTGTCCTTTAGAAGTCCCCCCACCATGTGTCAAATCTTTTCCATATCCACAAGTCAGCCTAGATCTTAGACCTATAATGCATGCTTTCCCCAGCAAATGAGAAACTTTGCTTTACATCATATTTTTAGGAAGATTCTTTTCTTCTCTAGGTTCCTTTTGACCATAAAAGGAGTGTGAATAATTGTAAGTTCACTTTAACTGATGCTGTTACAAAATAACGAATGTGGATGCTAAGCTCTTGGATTCATTCCATTTTCTGGCTTGTTGGGTTTCCCCCTCATCAGCCCCTTTGCAACTATTTCTTGCATTAAATGTCTTCTATTAAACTACTTTTCATGCCCTCCATGTTCCTAACTGGACTCAGAGACTGACACAGTAGTGCATCATTATTTATTGTTTGTAGACAATGCTTGAATTCAGTGTCAATGTGAAGATTCTTTATAATTATTGTACTTTATGACTTGATGATTCATAACCATGGACTTCTGCAATAAGCAAACCAAGTCCTAGGAAATTAAAGAGGTCCATCTATGATCATATATCTGGAGATATACTTGGAATTAGGAAGTAGCTTTCCAACTTCCAATTTAGTCTTTTTACTAGTAGATTGCCTTATAATTTATAAATATTGTGTTTCTCCTCATGCCTAAAATTCTTTCTATACTATTATTTCACCTATTTTATAACTAGAACTAAGAAACCTAAAATGAATATCTAGGCACAATTTTCAAGGTTTAACAATTTACAAATTTATGAGAGATTGTCTATAAGGCACTGCCTCAGTGCATTAAATAATACTGAAGTCACCCAAAAGAGTTAATTCAGCTTGAAGAAGAGCTTAATATATTCCCAGGATATAGCTCCTACACAGGGAAAAAGCAGCTCATTAAATTCCTTTCAAATGCTCCCAATAGAGAAGTGTGTTTTGGATCAATATTATGTTCCTCTGGACTTCACTGAATCACAATTACTCTTGGGAAGATTCTAGCTCTTCCTTCTGGGTGTGGACCTCTTTTCAAAGATGGGTAGCACCTCTGGTTAGACATAATTCTGTTTAAAAAATGAACTGACTTACTATTTACAGAAAAAAAATTACTAAGACAAAATTAATAAATTAAAAGGAAAAAATGCCTAATTTTTAAAAAATAAAAAGATTAAACATTACACATTTCATTATTCAATAGATTTTCTTTTCAGAAGCAAAGAAAAGTGTTTGCCCTTCTGTAGGTGTTTTATTTTGTTGAAGGTTTTTGCACCTACAATCTTCATCCAGTCATATTCTCCATTAAATACATTGTATTTCATGATAGGTCCTTAAAGTACATTTCCCAGAGGTCAGAAACTGCAGCATAGAACATGTGCACATTCAGCACTTCTGTAGGAACACTTGCACACATGCATATATATGGATTTGGGTATTTGTAAACATCATCATCATTTTTTAATATGCAAATTCTACTAAATGCTAATATAAGTGCTGTCAAAGAAAAATTCACCAGACTGGTAAAAGTAGGCAAACGTCTTAGCACAAGATACTCTAAGAAAATACCTTGAATCATGTGGGTTAAACCACACACATTGATTTCTCATAGTTCTGGAGACGGGGAAGTCTCAGATCAAAGTGCCAGGAGATTCAGTAGATTTAGTCCCTGTCAATTCCTGGAGATACAAAGCCACCTTCTTACCCTGTCATTTTATGGGAAGAGCTGAGAGGGAGGGAGGGGGGAAGGGAGGGAGGAAGAGAGAGGGAGAGAGAGAGAGAGAGAGAGAGAGAGAGAGAGAGAGAGAGAGAGAGATCTTCCCTCTCTAATGTACAAATTTTGAGGAGACACAAACATTCAGACCATAACAGCAGGGAAGACTTTATTCAAGAGTATTGCACTGTAGGAGAGATATTACATTCCATTTCACTAACACAGAAGACTGGAGGATTTTTAAATATTGGATAGGTTGGTCAATGTAATTATATCATCTGCATTTGCTAATTGATGCTTATTTAAAGTTAGATCCCTGCTAGTACAGAGACTTGGAGATAGGTCAATCTTTCTTGATGACACATTCCAAAGGAATAGTTCTTAGAAACTATTGAAACCTTGAGAAAGACATGTCTGAGTTTTAGAAATTTTACATCTCAAAAGAACCAAGACAGAACTTTTAATAACAAGCTATCTAAAGTAAATGCTCTTAGAAACGGGAGTTCAGGGTTCTATTGTCAGGAAGAAGCCTCTTAAAGTATAACTGAATGAGATTGTAATCTCCTCTTGGTCACTGGTAAATACTAATATTCTAAAATTCTGATTTCTAAAGACAAAGGTTACATATCTAATAGATGATGAATTCCACATGAATACATATAAAATATCTCTGCTCGTATCTATTATTTGTCACTTCAAACTATAGACATTACTAATATTTTCCTTAGTTTATTCCACATAGATCATTTTTAACATGACTGAATATCAATGAAACACCTTCCTATCACGATTGACTGTTGGAGATTTTCTCTTATGGTTCAGATTCACTTTAACTAGGGTAGGTAGGGTACGGTTTTTACTTCTGCAGAGTCTAATAAACAAAGGGAATATTTAAATATAAGTTATTTGTTAGGTGTATGAAGTTTGTCCTATACTCTATATCGAGTGTAAAGGTAGAACTGCTAATAAAGCAGTGTGTCATATGTTCTGGGCCCTCTAATAAATTTATCATTTAGAATGGCATTCTGTATTAGCTAAAAACTATGAGCTACTACCTAAACATCTCAATGAATTATAAAGAGCTGTCAATGCTCAGTTGTTATTCATTTGAAAGGTCATTGTTTCTGGATAGAATTAATTATCTACAGAGGGTACACAAACATATGTTTCCAGTGTTTACCCACTGAGAACTGCCTTAGTCATATTGTCCCTTTAATTCAATGCATTAAATTCATCATGAAATGTTTAAATACCTGACCAAATGCCTCAGACTTGTCCTCTCACTTCCAAAAACCACTGAAATTCCATGAGAAGCAAAAGAAAAAAAAAAAAAAAAAAAAGACTACTAAAATCTGAAGGGAACATGATTGCAGAAACAATGTGTTGGACTGCCAAAACATTAAACACCCAACAACATGCCAAGTTTACTGTATGCTTGAAGGTCAGGGTGACTCTATTTGTTAACAACAAATTATTCAATCCAAGCATATGCACATCATAAGTCAATCATTCTCAAGTGTCACATGGTTTGTCTCCTTATATTTTGTCTATATAATCATCTTAGGAGCCATAGGCCTATATTTTATATATTTGACTCATGACAAATTTTTAATATACTACATATTTTCAGTCATTTTACACATTATGCATATTTTATATTGATATGAACTTTAGATATTTAGAAGCACATATATACATATTATTCAAATATAATATAAAAATCAAAATGTTCTCTTTATGGTTATTTCCTGAAATTGAATGTGGTAATCAGTCATAAATGCTCAATATATCTTTTCTAGAGAAAAGGAGGTGAAAAGGGAAGGATAGAGAGGAGGTGAGAAAAAGAATTGGGGACTAAGTGGGTAGTTGATTTGATGGATGGGTTTGGAAGGAAGAAAGAATTTGGGTGAAAAGAAGGAAGTTTTTGATATTTCAGTGGGAAAAGCTTAGACTTTGAGTGAGAAACAACTGTGTTTGAGCCTGAATCTTTTTTAGCTGTATGACCTTAGTCTGAGTTTTACACCTGTTTTTTAAAAAATGGAGATGGTAATAACCACTTAGTGTGTTTGGAGAATTAAATCAGACAGTGTGTGAAAAGTGCCTAATTTCTCAATACCTGAAATATAATAGGTGCTCCATAAATGTCAGTTTCTTCTCTTTTGCATAGCTTGGCCTGATTTTACCTTAAAGGCAGGTTTTTCAGTATTTTCAACTTACAGTTGAACAGATGATTTGAAGGTGGGGAATGACACAGTTCCAACTCTTAGCACATCTCCCTCCTGTGCTGCTTCTTTTGGGAGTTTGCCACTAAGCAGGAGCCTTTTTTAACCTCACTGTTTGAATGAGCTCATCTTTAGAAAAAGTTTCTTTCTTGTACTCCTCTCTATTCTATCAGTAGGCAATATAGATTTCTAATGCTGGGTGGAGCAGCCCCTGAGATAGATGACAGTGCTGTTTGAAGATGAGATAGCAATGTACAAATAACAGGGAGAAACCCAAATAACTGATTAGGAAAAATATGTAGTTATTAGGGCATACATTTAATAATATGTATATTTAAAAATTAAAATATTTTAGCATTCCTTGTTTGAATTAAAGGGAATTAAAACATGTTTGAAAGAAATATTAAGTGTGTTCATATAGAAAGGGAAGACTAATTTTTTTGACTAGAGAAAAGAATAGTGGATGCTTGCCACGGAAGAGGCAAAAAGTGTTCTTTGACATAGGAAAAGAAAGTTTGTTGTGTCATGGGCATTATGGAGGGGAAACAATTACAGTGTGGCTAATCACAGAAAATGACAAATTTATATGTGCTAGCTGGGACAGTTCCCACAGTGAGAGAAGAATGAGTACTGGTTACATTTCTAATACTTTAAGCAAAACAGTACTGAGCAATAATTGCCCAATTGTAACTAAGCCATGCTTTCATGAAACAGAAATCTTTTCTTCAAAATTATGAATATTATTCTCTGCTTTCTTCTCTAACACAAAAAATGAACTTTTCATTTAAAAATAAAAATGATTTCATTCCATGCTTGTAGAAAATAATATACTAGGTTCTGAGAATTCAGTGGCTTCTGTATTTTTTCTTTTTTACGTGGGTGTCAAATCTGCTGTGAGAATATAACAACTTTTATTATGCCTAAGGTACATTTAGCATAGCATGGGATAATATATGTTTTACATTGATTTAGTAAATTTTAATATTTATGAAAAATAAGCATTACATATGCTTACCCTTTCATAAAGTTGAAACAGGAAAATGAATCAACATTTAACTTTATATAATTTTCTAATAGATGGTTAAAGCATTTTCAGATTCTACTACATATGGAGAATGACAACTCCAAAGTATTAGCCAGGAATTTGAAGGTGATGAATGAAAGACACAATAACATGAAATAATGCAAGGATATACATTTGGGAGAGTTGCTTGGTGATTTTATTATCGGTTTATTAGTCATTCACTGAAAAAAATATTGTACTTAATTTAGAACATTTACATAGGTCTTCACAGGTTTATTACACAAAGCCAAGTCACACTTGATATCAAGATATAGTTATTAATAACAATGTGTGACAGATACCATTGCCCTGTATACATGCATGAATGCACAGATGGTGTGACTCTACTTTGTGTACAACCAGTGAAACAATAGCTGTACTCCATTTGTGTTCAATGAATCAATAAGTAAATAAAATAATAAATAAAAAAAGGAGAGAATTGGGACAATCAAAAAAAAAAAAAAAGATATAGTTATAATTTTTTTAAGGTCATTGCTTCAGCCTGAAGTGCAGCCAAGCACATCCCACACCTTTACTTCTTACTGTTCACCTTTATTCTCAGGAGAGGAGAATGGGGGTGGGTCAGCTCAGGTATCATGCCATTTTATTATCAAGTTCCTACTGGTCTTAATTTCAACTGGTATCTCTTTGGTACCAAGATTTCCAGCTATTGGTAATAAGGAATGAACATGGGAGTTGAGATCTTGGGTTTCATAGACCCCATATTCTAGTGAAAAAGTAAATAAGCATTTAAAAATATGCTTGTGTCAGGTGCTATAATCAAATTGTGATATGTGCCAAAAAATATTGACTTCCTAGAAAAGGTACACTATCATAAAATGAAGCATCAATAATTGGTTCACTCCAAAGACTGTTAGGTGTAAGCATTTTGCTACTTCAGGTAAACACACTGACTTTCCTTACAAGCTGTCCTACTGGTCTAGCATAAGTTGTTGCTGAAATGGTTACAAGTAGTACTACTATAAACATTTTATAAAAATATTTTATATAAAACCTACAGCATTAGTCTTCTCTGCATCACTATGATTCAAATAACCGACAGGAACAACTTAGACAAGGGAACATTTATTTTGGCCCATGGTTTCAGAGATTTAATCTATGGTTGGTCAACTCCATTGCTCTGGCCCCGAGGTAAGGCAGAGCAGCCTGGCAGAAGGACTCCACAGAGATGCACTGCTCACTTTATGGCAGTCTGAATGCCTGGGGATGAGGGAGAGGGAAATGATACACAAGGAAAATGGATTCTCTAGGGAATGACCCCAGGGACCTGGGCCCCATCTGCCAGTTACCACAAAGTCAGTCCATTAAAACTAGCTTTCACAATCCAATAATTTTACTTCTGAATATTCCTGCATGAACACAGGAGCTTTGGGGAGACACCTGATATCCAAACTGTTTGAGCATACAGGGTCTTCCATGAAATTGAGGCAGAGACCTTTCTCTTTCTGATTCTTGGAGTAAAACAGTAGCCAGCAGGAATGTGTTTATTAGAGCGCATTGGAAAGGGGAAAGGAGGACACTCTTAAGGGAGAGAGGAAAGGGACAGCACCCGCCTCCTGCCCTCCTCTAGTTTTATTGGGAGTCACAAGAACGTTTCCAGAGTCCCACCCAAGTCCACTTTTTGACTTTTGACTGACAGCATAGGACCTGTAAGGACCTGCATGGACTGCCTCCTAAAGAGGATGATGTGGTGTTCATAGAGTAGAAGTTTTTAAGGAAATTCAATCCTCCTGTTGTTTTCCCTCAATTTCCTGCCCCATCAATTGTTGTGTGTGTGCGTGTGTGTGTGTGTGTGTGTGTGTTTTAATCAAGTTCCTCTGTTCTGCCTCAATTTTTAGCCCACTCAATTGGCTTACTATTCTTTGAAAGGCCCTCAGCATGCTTTCTTCCTGAGGTTCTCCATGTCTATATAGGGGAGGGTCCAGGCCACCCAATAGGGTGTGACATGAATTTGAAAGGGTAATTTTTCTTAAGGAGATGCAACTGTGTGTGGGGGAGGATAGATTTTACCATGCCAGGTTCTCATCTTCCAGTGCATATCTATCAGATAAGTCTCCCTGTGGTTTTCAGTCACCCTTCATTTTCTACTACCTGTTCGACAATTTATGGCAAACCAGATACCAAACACAAACTGTAATAGCATCCTTACTTGCTATGCACTAGTTTTTCCTATTAGTAGTTTCTGGGAGTTGATACAAAATGATAAAACATTACTGTTGGAAAATTCTGAGTAACCCTCTCATAGTATATATTGACTTGCCTTTCTCTTTAAAAATTCTCCTCATAACTCTATTATCAATGACCCAAAAGATTTAGCAGCATTACATCATTTGATATAAAAAAAGAACGAACCTGACTTAAAGTGAAAAAGGGAACAGATGGCAAAGTGTGTTCTACACACATTTATAAGTTGTTTCCCCCGCCCCCCAGGGAAGCTGCTTCTCCTTTTAATCCAGTTCAGTATGTTCTAACACAGCTACTATTTCTGAAAGCATTGAACATGCAGGGCCAAAGTTTCTAAGTATGGACCCACAAGAGGCAGGAAGAAAATGATGTATGTTAAACCTCCTGGGAAATGAGGAGATGATGGCAGAGATCCTGTCCAGCCCTGACACTTTGTGCCTCCGTTTTCTACAAATGCCACATAGAAGGGTCTCTGCTTTCTCCTCTTATCTTTGCTTTTCTTCTTTTATACCAGTAACACTTTAAGCAGTTCACCCTTCTTCTCAAACCTGATTCCTATCCAGTTCAAGAAATACAGCACTCACTTGCTCTCAAGCTATCCTATTGTCAGAACTCCGCCCTAATCACTCAAATAGTACCTAATTTAAGATATTCTAATCTTAAATAGTCATCCTACTATCAACTTTCTGCTTTTTGTTTACTGAAACTTGACTCTGCTAGCAGTCAGATATATTTGGGAGATTAATCATATAAGTTAATATAAATTAGCATTATAGTGAAAGAAACACCTGAAAACAGGATTTATTTTCAAATAGGTGGGGGGATTGATGGTCAACATTGGTTCCCCAGTAACAAGGAGCTATTGATCTAAATGGAATCTAAGGTTATAGGAAACTCCTTTACTTACCTGTGTAAACACTAATAGTCCTAGATTATACCTGCCTGTACCATATTTTTTTCTCACAAGCTCCCAAGATGATTGTACATGATAGTATTAATGAAACTAGAAGTACAAAGGGAATCAACCAATGGAAGATTCAGGATTCAAGACATACAATGGAACTGGAGACCAAAATAAATCAGTGAAAAACAACACAGCTGGAATGAATCCACACGCTGAGGGTCAGTCAGAAGCACAGGTCAGAGATTATATAAGAAGTCAGTTCCACAGTGTATGCAAAAGTCAAAGACCACAGATCTAAGCAAGACAAGTGATCAGTAAGCAAACCAGAGGTACCAGAAACTAGAGAACCTCGAGTGTTTGTTGACCAGAAGCTGAAACAGATTATAAGGGAGTGAAACAGAAAGGGCACCAGGGCACAAAGGAAATGAGGGCTGAGGTTAAGGAAAGCAGTAAAACAAAGGGGAAGGTCAGCAATCTAGTAGACACTGGCTGTTAGAAAACAAAATACTGCAAACACCTTTCTCACTTAGGAAACCATATATATATATATATATATATATGTTTCCTACTTGCAGCAAGAAACAGATGGCTGGATTCAAGAGCAGAGCTGACATAGGACTTAGAGGCAGCTATTGCTTGATTGGGAAACCTGGATGTTTACCTGCTTGTACTGAGTACTATCAGAAACAAGGATTGTTGCCAATCCTGCTGAAAAAAACATGAAAATAAATAGGATAAGGTGGGTAGTGGGAAAGAGGTGATATTTTTGTGCTAGGCTTTTCACCTGTATTAGCCCATTTAATTAGGCTAGCAAGAACCTTGAGAAAAAGGTAGTAATCTTTTGTAGATGTGTCTGGGTGAAGTTAAATGAATTGCCCATTGCTCACCCAGATGATTTTTCAGGTTCTTGGATCCAAGTAAACAAGGTAAAATGTGAGGACAAAACTTGATTTTCTAATTTTATCCTATTTACTTACAGTGTGTGCCATGTGAAAAATAAAATGTTAATGCTTTCATATTTACAGAGTCAAAAGATTTTGAAGATTTTGGCAGGGATTAAAAGTAAAATGGGAGCCACAATTGTACATGGGCAGAGTTGAAACAAAATCCAGAGACACAAATTGCAAACTTAAGGAGGATATTTTCCTTAAGGAGGACATTTTCCTTGAATGCATTTTATAGAAACTGTGGTGTACTAAATAATTTCATTTCCTCAAATTAATAAAATAAAATTAATAATACATTTCCAGTAATTACTCAACATTTTAGTAAAACTGCAGCCAGACACACACACACACACACACACACTACATATATATATATATAATGTGTAGGGTATGACCCCTGCAAGGTACTTATTATTTTCCTCATTTGATAGGAAACTGACATACAGAGAGATTAAGACACAAACTCAAGGCCACAAGTTTAAGATTTGGGGTTGTGATTCCCACAGTGCTCCCTCCATTGTATTTTAGTTTTCAAACACTAATTTCATACTCAATGATGTAATCATTTATATTTTTATAGGTGGGAATATTCAATCCATAGTAGAGATACTTCATAAAAACATTTCATTACACTACACAGAAAAAGATTTTTGAGTAGTAACACAACTATGCCAACAAAATGTTCATGGCATTTAAAATTTAATTACTAATTTTCATGTATATTTGATCTGCTTATTATCTATACAGTGTCTTAGATTAGGTGTCTCCAGTTGTTCATTGAATGTGCAGAATAGATTTTTATATGACAGGTGTAGTGGTATTTTGAGACTAGCACATTTTTATGATATTTTCATTTTTAAGCAATCTAGGTGTTTGGCTAAAGTAACTTTCTTTCACTCTAAAAAGCTAGAATAATACCATACACATGTTCATCTCCATTAACTGAGTGGGGACTATTATTTGCTCTCTGAAAGCAATCATCCATCATATCATTTCAGTTAAAAGGTGCATGTTTAATTAAATATATTTGCTCTAAAATAAGTGGCTACACAGTTGCAAGTAAATAGTATTTATATTTAGATACATTATGGTTTTTGGGGAAATACTGAAGCATCCAGAGAAACTTCTGATATACTTTTAACATTTCACTGCTCAAGTCACAATAGCTAGATTATGGAATCAACCTAGATGCCCTTCAGTAGATGAATGGATAAAGAAACTGTGGTATATA
>JAJEJO010000427.1:427040-438150 GCA_020662805.1 Glaucomys volans
TGTGACTCTACTTTGTGTACAACCAGTGAAACAATAGCTGTACTCCACTTGTGTTCAATGAATCAATAAGTAAATAAAAAAAAAAATTCTCATTCTGATTTTTAGGCTGTAATATTCTTAGAGAATTTTGAAAGCATTTTGTAAAAAATCAAAAGGATTTATAATATTGCTTTTAATTTAAAATATGCATGTTTTTCCAAATCGTGAAATAATACTAAATTTTATGACTATATCTTTAGACTTATTCAAATTCGTCAGCAAAGTATAACAAATTTGTTTAAGAAACTAAAAATCCAACTAGCAAAACTTAAAAACTCTTAAGACTACAGGGGAAAACAATTGCATAAAATAGAATATCATGTAAGAATTATCATAAAAGTATGTACGTTAGTGTATTTATCTATAATCACTAATGAGACCATCTAGAAAAGTCATTTAATACTGGTTTGTTAGTAAAATACACAAATTAGTTGATCATTAGCAAAATCCAGCTGCCTGAATATTTTTGTATAATGTATCAATTAAAAGAGCATACTATTTTGTCACTTATTATACTTCATATTCCATAATTTATCAATATCATATTAGTACTATAATTTAGAAACAATGGGGAATTGACAGATTAACATTGTTTTAATTTAATATTTTCGCCAATATTGAATGACCTATAATATAGTCCAGAAAATGCAAAGCATAAACATGGTATATGATATGGTGTGATGCTTACAGAATAAATGGAGCTGGTTTCTTGAAAATATGATTTGATGGGAACAAATATTTCTGATACAACAGCACCGACTAGTGGTGATGGCTTTGTAGCAAATGCCTTGTTCTGAGATACTTCATCTGATGTAGTAATCTCTATGTAAAGTATTATAAAATTGTCTCCAATAAGTTATGTATTTAAAAAATAATTGTTATAATACAATATATTTTATGGAACTTAATAGTACACTAGTCAAATAAGTTTTATTCATTTTATTTTGCATTTATTCCCAATCACAAAGAAACTATTCTCAAAACAGTAAGTGAACAAATACACACATAAAATGCTGTGGCAGATAGTGAATTAAAGAATATCTTTTTTAAGATGGATATTTTTGAGAACTGTATTTTTTGTTTTAAAGTTGCATTTTATCTAATCCTCTATAGGCAAGGCTACTTTTCATTCAGAATAGTGACAGATGTAGTTAATACTGCATTCACAATTTTTAGACATCATCTTGTCTGTCCCAAGATACTCAGTTCATATGAATTATCTTTATGTGGTTCACTTCTAAGATTTAAACATTATTGTACCCATTTTAATGTGTTTTTTGAATTGTTAAAATATTCACCTAAATAATATTCTTTATTTAAGAAACTTCTGGACAAAATTAGTTGTAATTAAAGGACGATACTTGGGCTAAAGAAAAGTCATGGACACTTTCCGAACTGTCTCCAATAATGTGAATAGAAGACAATAATGAGCAAATTAGTTCAAAGGTAATGGCCAGACCTCATTTTGGCCTCTAAAACTAGAGTATATTTTCTTTCTTTAAAATACACAAAAAGAATGTCCTGCATTAACTCTATATATTATCTAGAATAGGAGAGAGTAGGCTTCTTCACTGTTTAGGATATGCAGGAGGGTTTGGAAATGTAGTTATTAGTCAACTGTCAATAAAATGATTCATATGGTTAGCAAAATGGAGATAGAATATTAAATGATCACAACTAATAAGAATCATTGATAATAAGCCAGAATAATCTAAAATTGTGTTTATTACAGAGGGGTAAAATTTGACCTATTGAAAGATTTATTCTGGTCTATAATTCCAAAATTAGTTGAATTTGGATTACAGGCACTACTTAGTATCTCTGCAAATGTGAGAAAATTGTCTGGTTCCCCTGAGTTTCAATTTCCTAATCTTTATGTTGTGCATACTATTAAATGCTCTAACAGGAGTCTAGTGATGGTTAAATAAAGTTTTGGAAAACTGAAAAATGCAAAAATGATGGTAAATTATTTGATTTTTCTAAATCTAGATTCACAGTCTATATTTGTAGCTTTTTTGGGGGGTTCACATAACATAATTTTCACATAATTTCACATATGAATTATTCATTCATAATTCATATGAATGAATTATTCTATTCATATGGAGAAAGATCATAAATATCAACGAAGTCTGATCCCATTTTTATATCTGATAACATATTCTCCTGGGATGCAGAGCCAAAAAAATAAATTCAAACCTACTCCTGCTCTATTTATTTTTTAATATATAGGAAAATTCAGTAGCATAATTTTTATTTTCCAAAATTTGATGACTATTACATCTCCTCTCTTATTCCATCCTAAGGTAGTTTAAGAAAAACTCTCAGACACCACTTTTTGTGTTCCTATTAAAATATACTCACAAACATGATTATGGGGAGGTTTTCCTTTGTATGGTGTTACAGTTCTGGTACATTACAGATATCTTCAGCAGTAAATGGCAGGATGTCACCCAAGATAGATGATTCCTTGGTACCATTTCCGACTATCCTGAAGGTGACCTCTCTTTCATGTTAAGAAACCTTTCTGAAAGCAAGTTGTAGTTTAAATATTTATCACAGATTCTGAATTATTGTCCTTAGCAAAAGAAATAAACTTGGATCAAAAGGGTAGAGTTAATTTAAATTACAGTTGTCACAGCTTAGGATCACAGTACAGCTGTGTGCTACATAATGATACTTTGGTCAACAGTGGACTGCACATACTACAATGCTTCCATAAGCTGATATCATCTGATGGCATGCCAGCCTTCTTGGTTTATGCAGGTACACTCTATGATGATTTTACAATAATGAAATTGCCTAATGAAGGGTTGTCATTAAACAATTCATGGTTATTTGGGTTTAGGAATTGCAAATCATTATGCATATCACTCATTTCAATATTTATTTCACTGAAAATGAAATAGGCTTTGGAATTTTGCAGATATGGGCAGGAGGATCCTACCCGAAATGATCAAGAAAGGTTCGGTAGCACTAGTGGCTTCAGTCTTACTTAGAATGTCTCCTTCCAACCCTACGTCTTGACTTGCCTCTATGATGTGTTGATCTTCAGGTGGAATTGTCATCTCACCTTTTTTGTTTGCTTTTTTTTTTGGTTCATTTTTTGTTTTTTGCATTACCAACCATCCTGTATAAGTGATCTATGCTCAAAATCATCCCATAAAAATGTCCTCATGAACTGCACAATTTTTAAAATTTATTTGTTTTAATTAGTTATACATGCCAGTAGAATGCACTTTGATACATCGTATATAAATGGAATATAATTTCTCATTCTTCTAGTTGTACATGAAGTAGAATTCTGTTGGTCCTTCAGTTCATATACACACATAAGATAATAATGTCTGATTCATTCTACTATCCTTACTACCCCCATACTCCTCCCCTCCCTTCCCTTCACTCCCCTCTATCTAATTTAAAGTAACTCTATTCTTCCCTAGTCCCCTCACTAGGGGGACTTTGAATTAGCATCCACATATCAGAGAAAACATTCAACCTTTAGTTTAGGGGAATTGGCTTATTTCACTAAGTGTGATATTCTCCAGCTTCATCCATTTACTGGCAAACACCATAATTTCATTATATTCCATCATATATGTATATGTGTGTATACATATATACATATACATGTATATTTCACATTATTATATCCATTCATCTGTTGAAAGGCACCTAGGTTGGTTCCATAATTTAGCTATTATGAGTTGAGCTGCTCTAAACATTGATGTGGCTGCATCACTGTAATATGCTGATTTTAATCCGAAACTAAGGAGTGGAAAAGCTGAGTCAAATGGTGGTTCCACTCTTAGTTTTATGAGGAAGTTCCATACTGCTTTCTATAATGGTTGGACCAACTTGCAGTCCCACCAACAATTTATGAGTGTACCTTTTTCCCTACATCCTTGCCAACATTCACTGGCAAAAAGATAGCCTTCTCAATACATGGTGCTGGGAAAATTGGAAATCCACATGTAATGAAATGAAATTAAACCCCTATTTCTCACCCTGCATGAAAAATGGATCAAAGAGTTAGACACAAGGTCAGAGTCTGCTCCTAACAGAAGAAAAAGTAGGCCCAAATCCTCACCACGTTGGATTAGGAACTGACTTCCTTAACCAGACTCCTAAAGCACAAGAAGTAAAATCAAGAATCAATAAATGGGATGGATTCAAACTAAAAAGCTTCATCTCAGCAAAGGAAACAATAACGTGAAGAGAGAGCCTAGAAAATGGGAGAAAATCTTTACCACATGTACCTCAGATAGAGCACTAATCTCCAGGATATAGAAAGAACTCAAAAAACTTAACACTAAAAAAACAAATCATCTAGTCAATAAATGGGCTAAGGAACTGAACAGACTCCTCAGAGAAGAAAAAATATAGCCCATCATCAAATATATGAAAAAATGTTCAACAACTCTAGCAATTAGAGAAATGCAAATCAAAACTAAGATTTCATCACACTCCTGTCAGAATGGCAATTATCAAGAATAAAAGCAACAAAAATGTTGGTGAGGATGTGGGGAAAAAGGAACACAATTTTATAGACTTTTTTTTTTAGAATACTAATAAGTACTTGAAAGGTAGCCTTTAAATTCCACACAGGTCCATTGATATGAGGTAAAATTTTTGTACTGTAGGATTTAAACTTCTCCCCTTTGTTGACTGTCAACCCATTTTTAAAATTTTTTTACTGTACTTTCCATGGATACGTGAACTTTTTGAAAGAAAATTTCAATGTCCTTTTCCCTCAAATATAATCTTGATCTAAAAGTAATGGATGTGTTACCTCTCAAACCTGAGTGAGTCACTTTGGTTGTGCAGATAGTATATGCTAATTTTACCTACAAGTTACAGGTTATATGAAATAATCACAGATCTGACCCCAGCGGAGTGGTAGTATAAAATCGTAGAGTCTTTAATTCACAAAACAAATGTTTTGTTTTCTATAGCTTTATGTTTTTTTGAGATTGGCTATATTTTAGAGATTAACTGCTCCTGTGAAGATTAGAATCTAACTGAAACTCAGAAATATCCAATAAATGCCTGCCTATATTTGATTTATACCAAAACAGAAATTAAAATTTAAATATACCCAGTACAAATTGATTACTCTCTCTTCTCTGATCTCTTAAATTCTTCAACTGTTCATGGAGATTCAAAAACATTTTCACTAGTACATTTATATTTGGTCAAGTAATGATCTCTTGTAAATTGTATGTTTTCTATTTGCCATAAAATACCATTTTATTGTGGGTTCCAGAAAATACCCTGTCCCTTAGGATTAGTTGAGTGAGGGTGGGTGGAGAGAGGGACAGCAAACTTCATTGTTGGTGTACTTTTCAGTCCAGGTTTTCCTGTATATTCAGCGTGTGAACAGGAAACACATTCATTCTTCCTGTTCTTTAACTCTGCCTCATCTGGTGGTTCTCTACTGGTTTTCACTTACCTGTATTTTACCTTTCACTAACAGCACCATCTCTGTTAGTTCCTCCATCAATAATAATGTGTTAGTAGTCCTGCTGATGGCTCTGCCTGTCACCTTCCCTGTGGATGTTAAGAGGATCCCAGCACAAGTACTAGAGAGGAATCCCACCCCAAGAATAAGTATGGCAGCATTCTCAGTTCCCAGGAATTGGCCTGGCCCAATAGCTTCTATCTCTGCAGCTTGATACAGCTCCTTGAACTAAGCTGACAATGCATGATGCTTTAACAGATTACATCTGATAGATTAATTTACTTTGAAGATTCATCTCTAAGTCTTCCATCTCCCCATGCCTTTTTATGCCGATTCGTCAGAACTGCATAATAGTAGAGCAGAAATGGAACAAGTTTTAAATTACACATAGAGAAATGACCCCTGTGGCAGCTGAGCAGGTGAAAAGGGGTTAAATTTGCTCTTATCTTTTATATGCCTACAGGGCCTTATTTGCTGGTGTTTAAATCTCTGGGAAAAAGCAGTAGGAAGTTTAAGTATTTTGCTACCTCTGCTGCTGTGTTCCCGTGGGGGCAGTGCCCTATTTTTTACCATTATTCATTGTCGTTCTGCTTCTAAATAGCAATACTTCTGAGGATGATTGTGCAGCACTGCAGAGGCTGCTTTACTTGAGCTAGGAAGGCATTCCAGAAATGCTGTCACTGAAGATGTGCTTCTAAGAAGGATGTTATTTTGCCACGAGCAGATGAGATCATATGTTATATTTAGGATTCCTAGGGAAGGCAACTGCTAATGGGTTACAGCCAAGATCTAAACTTTATATTTTATTCAAGTTGCATTAGCTTTAAGAAACAACTTTTCTTTGTGCAGATGATAATATTTCATTAATTGCTTAATCATTTCATGCATAGCATCATGCAAAGGAAAAAAGTATAATATCAGTATAAGTAAATTGCTGAGTGGCATTTTCATATCAGTGATACCTAGATTGGTGAAGTTTATGAAGTTGTTTCTCACTCATATTAAATATTTTTAGTGAATTGTGCAGAGTCTCCAAAATAAACAAGGCAGAGAAAGATTTTGTTCCTTTCTCCAAATTTTAAACAGAAGTAAATTAAGAATTTAAATAGCTACTCTAAAATGTAATATGCTGCTGCATTTGTAGTCATCTTACTTCTGGTGCATGAAAGGTGCATTATTGATAAAACTATTTTCTATACATAAGATCTAGAGGTCTCATTCTTTTGAGCCTGGTTTTCCTAGAATTCAGTTCTATTGAATTTCACATTTCTATTTGTTTTATTTCTGGCACATTCAAAATTAAAACTGGAAAGTCTTCAACGATATAGTCTCAGTCTTTCACATAATTTCAAACAGTCTCAAGATATAACTACATACTTCTCAAAACACAATTTTTTATGTGGGCATGAAAAAACAAAATGTAATTCACAATAGTTGCTTTTAAAAGCTATTTGCTTTCCCTAGTTACATAATACACTTTTGTGAGCTGTTTAAATGTATCTTTCTTCTACAGAAAGCATGTGTTTCTTATGGAAAAATAATATATTTTTATATTCTTGATTTTCAAAAACGTTGGAATGCATTTACAATAAGGAAAAGAAAAACATTTTTAAATGTATCACTCTTCAACGCAAATAGAAATTGTGAAAGAAAAACAATCTCACCCACATTACAGTAAATTTGGTTTGCAAGAAGGTGGAGCTATACAGTAATAGCTTTTAAGCAGATTATCTCATTTTCAAATAGTGCATATTGCACTTTGTATGAAACTGAGATGGAAGAATACGTTCCAATTTGATTAAATACCTTTAAAAGTGAGTTTTAACAGAGCTCAATTTAATTTTTATTTAATACTTTTTCGCTAGACTATTTCATTTTTTCCCTCCCACTTTTAAAAGAATCTTCCCTTGAGAGGAGAAGAAAATGTTTAAGTTATTTAAGCCTATGACCACTGATTCAGAAAGAAGTTAACTATGTGAGCTCCACAAACCAGCCTGCAGACACCAATTTATAGCCTCTGGTTGCTAAGTAGCTTGCTGGTGGTTCTCCCCACAGCCCTGGGCACTCTGCTAAATTGAGAGGATCCACTAATGCTTATTTTGGAAAAACAAGGGTGGGTAAGCAGTGATTGCATCCTACACTCTTGGTAATGGCAATTAGGTTGTAGTGATTTGACTGCCTATATAATTGGAATTCTCAGTATGAGATTTGGACAGAAGCACATCTGCTCCTAGGACTCCCTATTAGTGTATCTAAAATGTTTTGACCAATTGTTGAAAGTGCTGAATGGTTAGTTAGTCAAAGCTACTTTCAGAATGCATCAAAACTGTGTGTTCCTAATTCACTGACAGCAATCTGCAACAAAAATGGAAGACTTTTGTATTCTCTGGTCATCAGTGCATTCACTTGCATCCATCCACTGAAAGAAAAATACTTGCTCATCTCACTTCTTTCCATAGGCTGAGCTTATATTGCTGAATAGAGTTTTACCAAATATTGAGGCTGTTACTGTCTTCCACTTTTTCCATTCCAGTTGCATCCTCACTTTAAAGCAAAACTACTCATTACTGAAAGCAATATTTTTGCCTTTGTCCTTCTGATTGCTATACACTTGAAGTAAAACTATTTAAGAGAATGTCATTTGAAAACTTTGGGACTTACTATTTAGAAATTGTAAAAATTCAAATTGCTAAACTCAAATTTTAAATTGCAAATGCCTCATACTCTGTTTTACAGACAGACGTAATGTTGTTTTGTTGATCATTTTTGTCTTCCAATTTGGTCCTCTCTGTGATGATATGAAACAATTTTATTCAGTTTGAGAAATCTACTTAAATTAGAAGAGTAGAATGGGAGCAGGGGATTAGAATTTATCCAATACCATTCCCTTTTCTCTTGCTCTCTGTACTCCCACCAAATAAGAAAAACTGAGGGCCAAAGTATACTTACTTTGCTTAGGACATAAATAGGAATGGTATTTTAACTCAGGAATTTTAGTTAACAAATCAAGTGTTCTTTATGTGAGGAAGATTTCTTTTAGGTGGAAATTAGAATGTGCCTGATTTGGCAACAATAACCTGGCTCACTTGTGCAACTATCCCCATTTTTCATTGCAACTTCTATTTTCTTTCTGTATCAACTAGTACAGATGCTAGGGACTTGAAAACCTTAAATTTTAACAGGCAAAACTCATACAGGCCTTTCTTTTCCATAACATTATTTTAGCATAGCATGAAAATAATTGGCTCTGGAGATATGGACACTTTGGATGTCTTCAATTTTACATAAATTAAGGTTTTGCTTTCTATTTATTTTCTCGTGATGTAAATAAAAATTTTAAATTTTCAAACAATAAATAGGTTGATCACTTTAATTTCATAATTTTTATAGATTATTTCAAAAATCTGGACATTTCAATAATATTTTTCATGATTAAAATTTCTGTCTTTTAAAAAATTAAGCTATGGAGATGAGAAAAGTTTTGTGATAGATAAATCTATGCATATGCTTTTTTAATATAGCAATCGAAAAAAAAGATGGCATTTAGATCAAATATTTTCATAGTCAAACATGGTTTTGTACCTAGACTAATCTTAAACAACAGCAAAGTAAAGTGGAACAAAGGTCAAAGATTAAAGTTTATTGTTATCATAGGGATTTGTGTTGAGTCATAATTTTTCAATTTGTTTTAATTAGTTATACATGACAGTAAGAATGCATTTTGATACAGCATACATAAATGAAGCACAATTTCTAATTCTTCTTGTTATACATAATGTAGGATCACACTGGTTGTGTAGTCATATATGCACATAGGGTATTAATGACTGATTCATTCTACTCTTTTTCCTACCCCCTTCCCTCCTTTCACTCCCCTCTGCCAAATCCAAAGTACCTCTATTCTTCCGTATCCAGCTCCCACACACTTTTTGTGATTTAGCATCTGCATATCAGAGAAAACATTTGGTCTTTGTTTTGGGGGGATTGGCTTATTTCACTTACCATGATATTCTCCAACTCCATCCATTTACCAGCAAATGCCATAATTTCATTCTTCTTAAAAGCTGAGTAATATTCCATTGTCTATATATACAACATTTTCTTTCTTTCTTTCTTTCTTTCTTTTTTTTTTTTTTTTTTTTTGTAGTGGTGGGGATTGAACCCAGGGCCTTGTGCATGGGAGGCAAGCACTACCAACTGAGCTATATCCCCAGCCCCTGCGGTTTCTTTATCCATTCATCTGTTGATGGGCACCAAGGTTGGTTCCATAATTTAGCTATTGTTAGTTGAGGTGTTGTAAACATTGATGTGACTGTGTCACTGTAGAATGCTGACTTTAAGTCCTTTGGGTTTAAACCAAGGAGTGGGATAGCTGGGTCAAATGGTTATTCCATTCCAAGTTTTCTGAGGAATCTTCATACTGCTTTTCATAATGGTTGCACCAACTTGCAGTCCCACCAGCAATGTATGAGTATACCTTTTTCCCCACATCCTAGCCAACATTTATTGTTGCTTATATTCTTGATAATTGCCATTCTGACTGGAGTGAGATGAAATCTTAGTTTTGATTTGCATTTACCATATTGGTAGCAATGTAGAAACATAATTTTAAAATATCTGGATGTGGGACAGAGATCTAAACTAAATTCAGGTCTATAGGGAATGGATACAACAAATATATTGCACCCATAATCCAGGAAAGTGACTTTTGTTCTTTGAGGATAGGTAAATAAAAAAATCCAGATTGATTTCACAATGTCTGACTTGTGTAAATGGGCAAACATTTTCAGGGTGCAATAGTGACATTTATAGACAGTTTATTCAGATATAATATTTATTAGCTATATGACTTGGGGCAAATTTTACCTCTTTTAGCATCAGTATCTTCATCTTCAAAATAGTGATGATATTAATACTCCCTTTTAATTCTAGGGTAACTGTGATGTGTCAGATACAGAGTGAGTACTCAACAAATGTTATTTATTGTATTATTAACTGAGAGAATGTAAGAGCCAATGGATACAATAAAGGTGACTGAATATTTTCAGAAATTGGATCAGGGTATCTTTGCAACATCCAAATAGAATTGTTCAATAGTAAGTCTGATATAACAACTGGAGGGCCAAATATATATTTGGGATTTTTTAGTAATAGATTATTATTGAAATGGATTTATGGGAAGGCATTGTGAGTGATGTTATAGAATAAAAACGGGAAAGTGTCATGAATGAAGTTCTGAAAAAACATACTGAGACACACGTGGATAAGTAACTACGAGAAAGTAACTAGGGAGGAAGAGAGCTAGAGAAAAGTAGAATCACGGATCAGAGAAGAAGTTGTAATATTGTAACAGTAGTCAATAGAACCAAATGTTAGACAAAACAAGTTTAAATCTGTGTTGGAATTGCCAATATGGAGGTGGTTGTAAATTTCGGTTACATAAATACTGGGTAGAAGGAATATCTAAGAAAGTGAATACGGGGTAACGAGAAGGTATGGAAGTACAGCAGGTGAAGGTAAAGCACTTTTTTTTTTATTTACTTATTGATTCATTGAACACAAATGGAGTACAGCTATTGTTTCACTGGTTGTACACAAAGTAGAGTCACA
>JAJEJO010000427.1:438550-461076 GCA_020662805.1 Glaucomys volans
TATATACCACAGTTTCTTTATCCATTCATCTACTGAAGGGCATCTAGATTGATTCCATAATCTAGCTATTGTGAATTGAGCAGCTATGAACATTGATGTGGCTGTATCACTGTAGCAATCTGATTTTAAGTCCTTTGGGTATAGGCCAAGGAGTGGGACAGCAGGGTCAAATGGTGGATCCATTCCAAGTTTTCTAAGGAATCTCCACACTGGGTAAAGCACTTCTTAAGAAAGTATGACTAAAAAAAATGGAGAAATGGAATAAGTATGTAGCATGCAAGCCTAGAAGGATTTGTTTTGTTGTTATTTTGAGATATTTAAGCTGTTAGAAATGTGTTTTTATGGAGTTATTTTTTAGAAATTAAAATTCAACTTAAGAAAAGTATTTTATATGTAACACAAGTGATGTACTTTCTAACAAAATGAAGATTATTGTTTTTGCAAATATCAGTGGTCAATTCCCAGGGAAAATTTGAGGTGATAAAATCATCCCTTAAATCTAAAATAAATGTGTCAGTTTTCGAATTCAAAAAATATTTCTGTGATTGGTGGAATCCTGTCAAAATTGTGTGTGTGTGTGTGTGTGTGTGTGTTGTGCTGTGCTTCCTGCTATTTGATAGCTACATGCCCAGCTCATATTTTAGTGTTGCCTATCATCTGAGTGTAAAGTTTAAGTGCTGATGAATTTGCGTTCAATAAGCAAATGGGCCTCAGAATGTTTATCTGGCTTCTCAGTCAAATCTCCCAGTGAATTAAGCATGGTGGCAAACACTCTGGTCACTATTTAGCTGTCAACAAGCTACTATTTGTGTGTCTAAGATGTCAAGGAGAAAAGGATTCAAACAGGCCTTAACACTCAGAGATGCCATTAATGTAGGCACACTGTCAGCCTAACCTGCCCTGATTCCCATCAAAAGAATTAGTAAATTAGTGTCTTTCTTGAAATACCTAATAGTGCATTTATTTGGGAAATATGCAGTGTGAGTAGCAGTGGGTGTACTGCCAGATGCCAATGTTGAATTTCTAACACAGAAGGCTATTTTAGACTTACAGACCAGCAGGAATCTGAAATGATCATTAATTAGTAAGGAATATTCTATTCTTCCTACCTTTTAAACAAAGGATGAGCTAGACTTTCTGTTTTCTGATCAAGAGCCAAAGTTACAGTACAAAGCATGATCTCTTGCCGTTATTTACTCACTTTTCTTTTTCCTGCCCCAGTTGTGGAAGAAGTAAATTGTCATTTTAATCAGGGAACCATAAGTAGGGAGCTCAGGCTGTCGAAGTTGAGCAACATGATTTGGAATAGAATGAACTGTCATATTACCTGGAGTTAAGTAGCAGGAAGGTGAGACTGCAAGAAACCTGAGGTCACAGGGGTCCAGGTTGAAGGCCTTAGGAAGAGACAGATCTGGGGTCAACCTGGAGAGGGAAGTCAGAGCCAGGAGACTGAGGCAGAATGGGAAAGAAGAGAGAAGAAAGGGTCATAGGCAAGAATTTATGCCAAAGGAACAATTGAGAAGAAGGAGCAGAGGTTTGATGATTGGAGTCTCATGTAAGAAAAATAGAATTCCAGTAAGATATACTTAATTTTAGTTTTAATATGAATTGATGACAATGGTTTGCATGATTTTATTTTGTGATCTCTAATGAAAGAATTCATAAAAGGCATTCATATGCATCTTTTCATTTATAGGTATATTTTATTAGGTAATGCACATTTAACATCTGTTCACAAAATTATTTCTAAAAGACTAAAAGACTTTCAAGAGACCTACACATTTTTATCTTTTTATTTTTCCTATAATAGTATGCCCTTGTAAATTTCAGAAACTCCCTTTTTCATATAATCTATTTTGTAACTAGAGCAGAAGGCAAACTTTTTTACTTTTCCCCAATGTTATATGTCTCCTTAATTGCTGGTGTTTATAACATATTTCATAGTCAGTTTTTGTGTTCAAAGAATTAAGTCAGTAACCATAGGATAGGATTTCATTTGTGAGTAATTCTCTTGAAACTTTTGAAGATGACCAGTGTATAATGAAGGTGGTAAATTAGCTCCTAAATTTATAATGGCAGGCTTTATGTAAGTAGCAGGTTTAACCAAAATAGCATTTTTCCTTTACATAACACACTTGCTCCTGTGTGTTTGTGTGTGTGTGTGTGTTTCTCAGTGTGTGAGAGTCTGTTATTCACCTCTTCCTGTGAAAGCTAAAAGCAAAATATAAATTGCCAGACATGAAAACAATACAAAACAGAAGAAATGAAACAACAGGAAAGATAGCTTCAAAAAGCAGAGGAAATACCAAAGTTCTTCTAAGAGCAGATTATAGCACTGGACAGTAACCTAACCTGTCTGAGAGCCATTTTTCCTGACCCATAACTGGGGAAAGTGCTGTCAGTTACAACTACCTCAAAGTTAAGTGCCTTCTATCAATCTTGAAAAAATATTTTTATTTTAAAGCTTATAACTTGTGAGTCAACCTCCAGAAAGAAAAGATATTCTCATGCATAAGTTTTGAATAGTACCATTATTAAATATTGCTTTACTCTTGACAAAAGTAAGATTTGAGGAAATTGGCAATTCGTAAGACGAGAAGCTCAATATTATGTTCAGGTCTTACTGACACTATCTATACCTGTTAATTTGTACAATACAAAAATGCTTAGCATGTTCAGAAACACAAAGTGAGTGTAGAGATCCAATGTAAAAGCCATTTTAAATGTTACTTAAATTCTAGAATTTAAATTCTAATATAATACTGAATACTGATGTAGTCCAAAAAGGAAAATTTAGTTTTCTTTTTTAAACTTCCCAATATAAGCCTATGAATAAGTAATGGATTTGTAACTTTGGGGGCTCATTTATGAGAAAACACTGATTTTAAGATAGGTTGGGTATGTCGGGGGAGAGGTATGAGGAGTAGCATCCTTTAGCAATCATCCTTTTTAAATACTATTGCCATCTTTTGATAATTGTAAAATATCTTTTTCATTGCTTGTGGCACTCACATCCATTCACCCCCTGTATGTGATTTGTAGACATGGGTAGCATTTTATTGCAGCTAGTTTAGGCTATCTGCATTGGAATTCCAATCCTACTAGTTTACAGACTAAGAGATTTGGGGCAAGTAACTGAAATTCTCTTTGCCTCAGGTTTCTCATCTGAAAAGAAGGAAAATCAACAGTATCTTATACCTCATTGGGTTGCTCTAAAGGTTAACATAATGCATATAAGGCATCTGGCACCTGGTAACTACTCAATAAATGTGATTTTGCTTATGCTTGAAGTAGTTCTAATTTAGTTTCTTTTAGTTCTCAGCAATAATCGTTTGTCAAATTATCCAGAATAATACTTTCTTTCTTCCATTAATGCTATTTTATTATTATTCATTGTATATACATATCAAATTATCATACTTTAACCCATAAATATGAGTAATTATTATGTGTCAACTAAAAAAATCCATCATAAAAATCACAGGATCACTTTGTACTCCATAAGTATATACAGATGCAATTTGTCAATATATATTTTTAAAAATTTAAAAGAACAATGTTTCTTCCTTTCAAAACCAGCCCTTGGTCAGCCAATGGATACTTTAACATCAATCATGTAAGACATGGAGAGGTATCCTTAAGATTCTCAAATATTTTCTCTCTCTGTCTCTCTCTCTCTGTCTCTCTCTCTCTCTCTCTCTCTCTCTCTCTCTCTGTGTCTCTGTGTCTATGTGTATGTGTGTGTGTATATATATATATATATTTAAAACTTATGTATAGTAATATGTGCATATATGTGTGTGTGTATATATATATATATATATATAGATATATATATATATATATCCCTTGATCAGGAGTCAAAATTCTACTAGATTTTATACTGCATACAGGATGTAGAACAAGATTACTGAACAAAAAAAAATTAAAGGAAATAAGGCAAATATATGAAAAACACATGATGATGAATGTGCTAATATTAGTACAAGCCTATAAGTAAAATATAAATTTACAAGGAATTATGGCTTCCTAGATTAGTTGAGATTAGAGCTTCATTTGTAAAGAATGAAGAACATTTTAGTGGGGAGCAAATGAACATTCTAGGAACAAAGAAACACCAGAATCTCTGATGTATGTGGGAAAGGGAACTGATGTGAGGAATAATGGTGAACTCTGGACCTCATTTCATTATGATCAGTGATTGGTAAGAACTTTGAACCCCAGAAGCAAATGACCAGTCTGATCATTAAGCAGTTGCTGGGATCACTGGCTCTTTGTAATCCAATTCGAATTTTCTGCTCCTAAATGTGTGATTTTATGTGAAATGTTCAATTACAGATAACTCTTTTTAAGTTGTATTTGGCGGATATTCAGCTGTTAACATATATTCTCTGTCCTGGCATATGAAAGAATGTTGTTGTATATTATTTAACTTGGTTGTGGCCTCAGATGTTTTGTTCTACTTTGCTATTAATTAGAAAGTTGTCAACTGTCCCAGGATGCCTCAGTTGCTTGGATGTGGAATTGCAACTTTGTCGATAATAATCATAAATTGATAGACAATGCTTTATGAATGTACAAAAATGATAATCAGTAGTTTACTATTGGGAAAAATTCTGACTTGTGTTATTTTCTTATATAAAACAAAAACAAAGAAAAATTTTCAGACCTTATACTTAAAATTCAAATTGTGCTTTAACAAAGTAAATTGTCAGGTAGCAAAACAAAAGGATTTGTAATTAATTTTAAATTAATGTCCTATAGCATAAATTTATATCAGAGAAATATTTTAAGATTTTATTTTTTTAAGGGGGGTACTCTGTGATGGCCACTGAGCCACAACCCCAGCCCTATTTTGTACTTCATTTAGAGACAGGATCTCACTGAGTTGCTTAGAGCATCACTGTTGCTTAGGGTGGCTTTGAAATCTCAATCCTCCTGCCTCAGCCTCCCCAGCTGCTGGGATTGCAGGTGTGCAACACTGCACCCAGCAAGATTATATATACTCTTTAAATATTATGGGCTATAATATTTTATAGCAATGAACTAATACAGACTCCCATTTTAGCATTAATTTGTCATTTCACCAATATATAAGTTGCCACTTTTTACTGCTCTTTTTCATCATACCAACTGATTTAAATTTGACATAATATAACTGCCAGAAAACGTGAATTAAAAGGTATCTCTCATTTTCTCTTTCAGGGAAATCTTGAGGAGTTTGACACTTTTCATTCTCCAGCCATTCATCATTTTGTGGGGAAGCTACACATTGGTGAGTCTCACTTATTCTAATTTCTATTTGTAATGTCTATGACAGAATGCTAGTGTAGAACAAAAATTAAAGAGATGTCAATACTTTTGTTTAACTAATTACACAGTGGATTTTAAACAGCAGAATTACAATATCATGGTTTTGCTTTTTTGAAAATTTCTTAGAAATAGAAGCTCTGTTAAAACCTGTAGAGAGAAAAATTAAAATTATATAATGGGATAAAAAATAATCTTTAATTCTAGCATTGTGCAATATTGCTTATAAATATTGTTTAGGATATTCTATTTATTGACACCTTGGATCCCAAACCACAGTAAATGAGCATCCATGAAAGCATCTGAAGCTACAATCACATAATTGCTAATAAATCCTACCAGTATCTTAAATACATAATAGTTGCTTTGCATATTGAAATCAAATTATTGTTAAACACTATTATAGTTGAATTTTATGCTGTAAAACCAAATCTGTAGCTATTTTATGTTTCAGTATGTTGTGTCTCTGTTATCTGTAAATGACTTTAATACACCCTGGTATAATATTTCTGAACAAACTCCACCCCCACTTAACTACTCTCTCACTCATTCATTCTGGAACATGTGGGCGTGCAGGTATACGCAAACACAGACACATTCACATTCTCCTTAATGTTGTAAGCATCATATCAGGTCACCATGAGTTTGTACTTTCCCAATACATTTAAATCGCATTTGTAGAGGCACATTTCCTCTTCAGCTCTGATTACCAGAACCTTCTGATGGAAATCCAACAATTAAAAATGCTAAATCTCCACTCAAGTATTTGCACACTGTTAATCAAAAAAAAATTAGTTATAGTTATAAATAAATAGAACTAAAAATACAAAATGCACACAATGGAAATTATAAAAGATGCAATGAAAATTAGACCAGAATTTTGGGAACCCAATTTCTAAAATTCCTCTGATTTTTCCTGGATTTTATCAACTACTGTAAGATATGTCTGTCACTCAAAGACTATTCAAGAACGCATTTTGAGTATAAGATTGAACAAATGTACATGAATAATCTTCCTTTTTTTTTTTTTTCTCAATGGGATCCTCAGTGGTGGACTATCAGATGTGATACTACAAAGAGAAGAGAGGATGATTAAATAGCAAAATGTCATTCAACCCTAGTTGTTTCTGCACATAACAATTCTGCAAGAATTGTATTTCCAGTGGATCAGATAACTTCCTTTGACCATTAAGTATCATGAGTTCCCTCTTCTTATTCCCTATAATAGGAGCTCACAATAAATCTTTTGGCAAATCTAAATTAGGCAGGTGGCAAATAGGACATTCCAGCCAGCAACTTGGTAGGGGCTGAGGTAAGAGGATTGCAAATATGAAACCAGCCTCAGCAATATAGACAAGCCTTAAATAACTTAGCGAGACCCTGTCACAAAATAAAAAAAATAAAAAGGCTGGGATATGGCTCAGTGGTTAAGTGCCCCTGGGTTTAATCACTAGCACAAATAAAAAAAATTTGCTGATTGTAGATTCCACTATTTAGCACTTTCATTCTAAACATAACGCTGCTGAACCAATTTGAAATCCTTTTAAATGTTCTGGTTATACAGAAACCATTTCTCCACCTCTTGTCATTCTCCAACCATTCATCATTTTGTGAAGGAAGCTACATATTGCTGAGTCTCACTTATTTCAATTTCTATTTTTAATGTCTATTAAAAAAATTCGCACTTGCTGAAATGCAAATGTATTATGTCTAAATCATTCCTTTAATTTATCAAATAAATAAATAAAATAAGGTTCTCCTCACATAGCTGTGAATCCTTAGTGACTCATTGGTATGGTTTTTATAACAGGCCACCCAGCTCACTGATAATTTATTTAAATTCAATCATATTCCACAGATCAATTTCTGCCTCACCAAAGCATAATATATGTTGTGGACATTGTCCTTTTGAAAACACCATTACAACTTGGCATTAGATTCTCTATACTTGGGCCCTAGAAATTGTCCATAACTTTCCTCTAAAGAAAGAAAGTAGCAGATTAATCAATTTTGTTGTTTTAGACTGAATTTTCCTGTTATGTTTTCTTGGTAGTCAACCACCTGACAAAGGTGTTTGAATTGCCTTTATATACATAAAATCCAAATAAAGGAAGTTAATTTGGCATCTTCTCAGAACATTATGAAGATTTAAACAGCCTTGTACTCAACATTCAAGATCGCTGGTGAAAAAAATCACAAACTATAGAGTCAAAGGATGAGAATAAGGTAGAATGCAGATGGAACAAGTTGAGTGGTTTGGCTTCCCACTAAATAGTCCATGTGTAGTGTTCAGGCCGCAGAGCCCTATTGATTAAACCTTCAAGATTTTCTCAGTTGGAATTTCCCTAATGGAGTGGATAACCCAAGTGCACTCCCTTCTTACCTTTACCCACAACCATACCCTTAGTATACCTTCTCCTTTCCCAGATATCCCTCCCAGGAGTTAGCATTCATGCAATTACTTCTTAGGTTTCTTCTCTTTTCAGTCGATACCTTTCATGGTTGAAGTCATCTATTCTTGTAGTTTCAAAGATGATTTATAGCTTGTGACATTCAAATCAATATGTCCTCCTAACATCTCATTCCTGAGAAACAAATCAACATATCTATTTGGTAGCACATTAGTTTCTCAGCTTCTAACATATTAAAATTGAACTCACAGTGTTTTCCCATAAAACTTTTGTTCTTTCCATTCCTATGGATTGAAGAACCATCTCCTCAGTTTCCCAATAAGAAACTTGAAAAAAATCTCTCTGGCGCCTCGTATGCTTTCTCACGTGCGTATCAATTCATGAAACCTTGTCAATGTCATATGTGGACAGATAGGAAATGTAATAGGAAGTTTAAAAATGCAATTGAATATATATTTTAAGTTCTTTTTTATTATTATTATTTTTATTTTTACAGACTGCATTTTGATTCATTGTACACAAATGGGGTACAACTTTTCATTTAGCTGGTTGTACATGATGTAGATTCACACCATTTGTGTAATCATACGTGTATATAAGGTAATGATGTCTGTCTCACTCCATAATCTTCATACCCCTACCGCCTCCCCCTCTCATTTCCCTCTACACATTCCAAAGTTCCTCCATTCTTACCTTACCCAACCATGTTTGAAATGCTTTAGTGGAAATGAAATCCATTAGGTTGAATGAAGTAATCATCCTAGACTAAAACAAAAAGAGAAAGGTAATTCTGAAATATTTTACCATTTAGCTTGGTATATTCTTTTGTAAACTTCAATCTCTTTAATACATTTATTTCAGGGTTTTCTCATGCACATGCATAATAATCCTCTGGATCCACAGGTTCAGCATGTGCAGATTTAACCAACACAGATTGAAAATATTTGAGAAAAAATTGCATGTGTACTGAACACGTACAAATGTTTTTGCTCTTGTCATTCTCTAAACAGTACAGCATAACAACTATTTGCATATAGCATTTAC
Organism: Glaucomys volans; assembly: GCA_020662805.1. NCBI lineage: Eukaryota > Metazoa > Chordata > Mammalia > Rodentia > Sciuridae > Glaucomys > Glaucomys volans. The sequence continues at coordinate 447,316 of JAJEJO010000427.1, forward strand.
AATGTAATAGAAATCATAAGTAATCTAGAGATGATTTAAAGATATACAGGAGGATATTTGTATGTTATATGCAAATATTATACTATTTTACATAAAAGACTTTATCCCTGTGGATTATAGTATCTACAAGTAGTCCTGGAGCCAATCCTGAGGATACTGAGAGACGACTGTGTATGTACCTTCACAAAGTCATTGTATCATACCCCAAAACCCTGACAAGATCAATGCTCAAAAATCTTCCAACATATAATGTCAGTGAGAATAAAGTTCTCACAATATAAGCTCATAACAATTCTTCCACATGTGGTGAGCAAATATGTATAATTTTCTTTTACCATTTTAAAGTTAATAACACATCAGACATGCTTACAATGTTTCTCCATTTATGAAGTAGGGTAGTATTGCTTTCCTGACGCTTGGAAGATGTCAAATCTACCCACTTTATTTTTCCACCAGCTTGAATGCTCATGCTTTTATCATAAATAGTTTTTTGAATACCGTAAGGAAAGTTCCCATCCACTTATTCAAAATATAGTTTAATAACTAGAAAATGAATTTTGATTACCTTCAGATATTGATATAATAAAGGTAGTCATTCATATCATAATCCAATTTCTATTTATTTATAGAAGACTGTTTTTACATCAACTGCTTATTTTCAGGAATCTGACTATATGTTCCTATCAATGACCAGAGGGAACTGAATTAATAAAAGGAATTACCCCTTTTTATTTATTCTACCAAGGCCAAGTCTCCAGAGGAATGCTTCATTATTGCAGACAATACATTCTCTGGTTTGCTGGCTGGGTTTAATGGGATGTTAGAATCGATTGGACCTATTTCTCTGTCACCTGAGAAGCACTGTAGGTTTTGTGGTATGTTGCAGTTTCGTATTCTTCTCACATCTTTTCTTGAAATTTGACATTGCTAAGCCAAATGTCTTCCTTGCTTATGTGACCACAGCTTCCTTTTTCTAAGGAAATAGTTCTTGTAAATGTGTAATGTACCTGGAATCGGAGCCCACCACGCTGGTTGTATCAGTCATGACAGATAATATTGTGTATTGTAAAAACGGCACTGAAAGTGTGAGGAGGCTCAGGTTTGTGTGTTTGCAATCAATTAGCCATGCCTACTACCTGAAAACAGCGCCCCCTTGTGAAGACAGGCTTACAGTGACTACTGCAGGGAATAGGCATATACTGTAGGTTAAAACAAAAAAGCAGGGTTTTGTTTTTTTACCATTGTCTTTTTTTATTTACTTATTTTTATTGGTTCATTTTAGTTATACATAACAATGGAATCCATTGTGCTTTTAAATTCACTCTATCCAAGTGTTAATTTCCCTACTTCTCGAATATTTCCCTACACCTTGACTTCTCCGTGATTTTTAGATGCTAAAAAATGGCTCACCATGCGCCAGGCGTGGTGATGCGCGTGGTGATGCCTGTAATCCCAGTAGCTCAGGAGGCTGAAGCAAGAGGATCGGGAGTTCAAAGCAAACCTGAGCAATTTAGCGAGGCCCTAGGCAACTCAATGAGACCCTGTCGCTAAATAAAATATAAAAACAGGATAGGGATGTGGCTCAGTGTTAAAACGCCCTTGGATTCAATCCCAGGTACATAAACAAACAAACAAAAAATGCTTCAAATCTTTAAAACACAGTGTCATTTCATGTCCATCCCATGGTTACTTCATATGGAGACCTCTCTTTTCTGCCACTAGTCCAGGGCAGTTGGGGTGATCATCTTCTTTTCCTCTCTGTTTAAGCATCATAGCGTTCTTACTCCGTGGCTTGCCAAAGCCAGTTTCAAAATGTCCAGCTTTGGGGCATGGTGAGAGGAAAACAGAATGGGGAGCAGAAAAGTTCTGGTTGATCATACTGGCCTGAACTGGGCAGTATTTAAAGTTGCTACTTTCTTGGCAGAATTTGTGTGGTTTCTTCAGAAATACCATTCATCAATCTCCAGAGATATATTAAAGTAGGTCATGCATGCCAACAGTCAACCTTCTTAGCACTGCACATCCTGCCTTATCTCCAGTTTCTCTTTATTGGGATCTAGTCTGGCCTGCCTGTTCTCCTCTTGGGTTTCTTTCTCACTCTTCATATTTCTCAGTGAGTGAGGTTGAAATGTCCCCCAAAGAATAGCACAGGTATTTAATCCTCTTCATGGTCTCCTTAGAGTCTTCTTTGGAATGTGCTCAGCCAAACATCCATTCTAAATCTTATATCCAATACAAAAATCTAGAAGGAATGAGAATTCTCCAATGACCAGCCTTGGTAAAATCTAATAAGACCAGCTCAGACCTGGCTGTCACACTTAATACACATACATTCATTTTTATTATTCTCAGGTGAAATTGCTCAATTATCATAAAATTTCAAAATTTATTGAAGTATTTGCAAAAAGTGAAGCTGTTTAAATGGATCAGAGATGAAACACTTGGAATTGATGAATTGAGACATCTGGTTACAGATAATACAGCATTTTAATTCTTTATTTGAAGTATCACATCATGAGAGTTCATTATACAATTAAAATAAAGCTGTTGCGTTTTTGTTGTCATAAGTGATTTATAGTCAAAAAGCTATTTTCTCAAGACACCAGATAGTCACATCAAGCAATAAAACATGGTAAACAATAAACAGAAATCCTTTGCAGGGAAGGCTACCTTCAGAGTTAGGAAACAGAATTAACCAGCCACTGTTTATATAATATTGTGCAAACATTCTAAAATAAATTTAAAATATTCTTTCAATAAAAATATCAATACTTGAAACAACATTGACAAATACTTATCACAATTAAATTATGCATTACTAAAACATTTATCTTATCTTCTATTAAATACATTTGTGACACTGTCAAAATAAAGTTATATTTATAAAACATTTGAAAACATTTCTTCAAATGGTTGAAAATTATCACTATCAATATAAAACTAAAGGAAGTCTATATTATTGAAAATAAATTACAGAAGAGAAAATAGGTCCAAATCTTCATCACATTGGCCTAGGACCAGATTTCCTTAACATGACTCCCAAAGCGCAAGAAATAAAAGCATGAATCAATGATTGGGATAGAGTCAAACTAAAAAGCTTTTTCTCAGCAAAGGAAACAATCAGCAATGTGAAGAGACAGCCTTCAGAGTGGGAGAAAATCTTTGCCACACACACTTCAGATAGAGCACTAATCTCCAGAATCTACCAAGTACTCAAAAATCTTTACACCAAGAACACTAATAACCCAATCAATAAGTGGGCCAAGGAAATGAACAGACACTTTACAGAGGAAGATCTACAAGCAATCAACAGATTTATGAAAAAATGTTCAACATCCCTCGTTATAAGAGAAATGCAAATCAAAACCACCTTAAGATTTCATCTTATCCCAATTAGAATGTCTTTTATTAAGAACACAGGCAACAACAGGTGTTGGCGAGGATGTGGGGAAAAGGGTACACTCATACATTGCTGGTGGGAGTGCAAGTTGGTGCAGCCACTCTGGAAAGCAGTGTGGAGATTCCTTAGAAAACTTGGAATGGATCCACCATTTGACCCTGCTATCCCACTCCTTGGCCTATACCCAAAGGACTTAAAATCAGATTACTACAGTGATGCAGCCACATCAATGTTCATAGCTGCTCAATTCACAATAGCTAGATTATGGAATCAACCTAGATGCCCTTCAGTAGATGAATGGATACAGAAACTGTGGTATATATACGCAATGGAATATTACTCAGCCATAAAGAAGAATAAAATTATGGCATTTGTAGGTAAATGGATGATGTTGGAGACTGTTATGCTAAGTGAGATCAGCCAATCCCAAAAATCCAGAGGCTGAATGGTCTCTCTGATAAAAGAATGATGATGCATAATGCGGGGGGGAAGGGTGGCAAGAATGGAGGAAGGATAGATAGCATAGAGGGAAGGGAGGGGCAGTGGCGGGGTGGGGGGTAAAAATAATAACAGAATGTGTGACAGATACCATTGCCCTGTGTACATGTATGAACGCACAGATGGTGTGACTCTACTTTGTGTACAGCCAGAGAAACAATAGCTGTACTCCATTTGTGTTCAATGAATCAATAAGTAAATAAAATAAATAAATAAATAGAAAATAAATTACATAACACTTAATCAAAAGCACCATAATTAGAGCATACCAATTCAACTTTTTATTTTAAAACATGGGTATTTGGAACAGTTCATAACCATTCAATGACAAACCAAAACCCCAGAGTTGAAGGTATTCTGAAGCATAAAACCAAAGCAGTATTTTTCAGAACCCAAATTGGCATATGCATCATAAGTATAAAAAAAGTATTTTATTGAGTGGACATTTTTCCCCCAAGCCTGTGTTTTGTTAGAACTAAAGAACTTCTAATACCCTAACTGGTAACTTCTTATGCCCTAACTGGTAATACAATATAGTAATGGGATGGCAATACCTAAAAAAAAAAAAAAAAAGCAATCTTAGAACTTATATAATCCAACTAAGAATGTTGGTTTTACAGATTCTGTAGTGACTCTCACACTATCAGAAACAAAAAGTATTCAGTTTCAGATTTGACAATAAAATACACTAGTAATCATGATGACATGAGAAGTATACAAAAACAGTAAATACAAAAAAGTTTCATGAAATATTTGAAGTTAATTTTCTGTAGAGAAAAGATGTTGAATTTTTCTTTCAAATGTATGGAAGAAAGTATGTGCAGACTTGGTTTAGTTTTTGCTGAGTCTGCCTTTCAAGGTGGAATATCCTATTATATGGAAACACTTGTCCATGTTGTGCTGGAAGGACCAGACTTCTTTCCCAATGGAACCTCTGAAGTCTCTTTTAATGGACAAATTTGAAGGCAAATTGCAATATAGTTGAGGTATGGATTTTCTATAGGGGAACTAAGAGATGTAATTTTTTGAGATTCTTCCTTTTAAAGGGATCAGTTTGTATTGTATTGACATCATATAATGTTTAAAATTCTTAAAATGAGAATTTTCGAAACATTCTGATCTCTGAAGAAAATTTTAGAAATACATAAAATATTGACTATGCATTTAAAGTAATTAGTTCTAATTTGATTAATCAGAACATCAATACATATATTTATTATATAAATATATTTAGTAATTTACAGAAGTCTGATTGTTTTGTTGTTTCCAATGTCTAAAAATCTTTAATATACAGATATGTAGTATAAATAAATAGATTAAAATATTATTTTCATTTTATTTTAAGTTCTTCAATTTGGATGAAGGACATATACTTCTAGTACAATATTATGTTTCCAGACAGAATACAATTTTATTCAAAGACAGTTTTATATAAGGCCAGCATAAGATTTTTTGGAGGCATAAAAAAATACTGAGGCATAAAACATGTTAAAGGAACAACCTAATTACAATCAAATAATTCAATGGGCTTTCTGCTCTATAATCGTGAATTATTGAGAGCATGGAAACAATTAATGAAATGAATCATTTTTAAAATGGGAGTTCAGCATTTTGGATCCCATTTATAGCATTTTATTCATTCTAGCAGCTGAAATAAAACTTAGTCCATGTAAATCTTAATGGCTACCCAATCTACACAAACTGCAATAAATTTTTTTAATGATTTTTCCCTTAATTTAAGATGAAATACCTACTGTGTAAAAGTTGTGTAGGTTGGTTTTTAATCTGTGTTATACAAGGACCTTATTTCCTTTGCAGTTATTTCCTGAAGTAGCAATATTTTTGTCAGATGGCATCTGAATATGAGAGAGCAAATCATTTTCTATTATTTACATTCAAAATGTTTATGTATTGCCTACTGCGTGTGCCAAGAAATTAGAATGCTGTCTGAGGGTATTATATGAGAAATAATTCAGAGGCATGAGATCAAAACTACCTTAAGTTATGGGGATTTATCATGAAACAGCACAAGAAAGAAGGTTCGAATTTCCAGAGCTGGTTGTTCCCATGACACACATGTCATGGAGGATCCAGGAAGACTCTTTCCTGTAGTCCTGTGTTCCTCAGGTTTTCATTCCCAGGCTTATTCCCTGATAGTCACAAGATGCCTGCCCCAAGGATGGTTGAAAGGTGCTTCTCTGTGAATGTCTGATTTTTCTCATGCCTGGGGTCTTCAGAAAGAAACCTCTCAGTGGACTTTCTCAAGTGACCTATCAGCCTCATAAGATACCATATTCTGTAATGGTAGGTGGATTGATTAGGAAGGAATACCTGTCTTCAGAGGAATGTCAGGGAGTGTTGATGAGCAACCAGCAATGTTTGAAATTAGGAACAAAGGAATTGCTGGTTTGACTGGACTTTGAAGAAAAATTCTGGTGTGCATATCTTCTAAGTCTCCACAGAAGAGATAATAGTTGCCATACAGAGAATGAGTATGTTTTCAGATAAAGTGAGGTTTTCAAAAGTGGTAAGGGGCCCAGTGCAGTAACGCAAGCCTGTAATCCCAATGCCTCAAGAGGCTGAAGCAGAAGGACTGTGAGTTCAAAGCCAGCCTCAGCAACTTAGGGAAGCCCTAAGCAACTCAGTGAGACCCTGTCTCTAAATAAAACACAAAAAAGGGCTGGGGATATGCTCAGTGGTTAAGTGCCACTGAATTCAATCGTTTGATTCCTGGTACAAAAAAAAAAAGTGGTAAGGGGTGAATAAAAATAGAATTTTCCAATTACATCAATAATAAGTTAATGATATCTAATTTTTAGAATATTTTATTGGCATAATAAATGTGAAAACTAACAAAATTGATGTGCTCCTCTAAACTAGGGAATCCTATGGTGTTGAACCAATGCTGTTGCTTCATTTTCAGTAGAGTTTTATGAATTAACTCAGAACAATAATAAGAAAGTACTGTTATTTTCCCATTCTACAGATTACAAACTTGTAGGGCAAAATAGGTTGTATTAAAATATGAGAAATTTGGCACATTTTTTAGTTCATCAATATTTTAGCTTCGAAATTTAAATCTTATCCCTTAGAAAAGCTTATGAGAAATATCTGGGATTTGAAATACAACCAGTTTTACAGACTAAATGCTTTTAAATAACATTTCCTTTAAGAATCTAAGCCAAATGCAGTGATGACTCCAGAGGCTAAGTCAGGAGGCTGGAAAGTTCAAGGTCACCCTGGGAGACTTAGCAAGACTATAAGGAGAAGAAAGGGCTGGGGATTTAGCTCAGAGCACCCCTGGGTTCAAACCCCACTACCAAAAAAAAAAAAAATATATATATATATATGTACATATATATATATATATATGATTTAGCATTTCAAAAATTAGTCTAAAATCAAGTATTTTTTGTAGGAATGTGCCCCTAAAGGATTGTGCATTAACTGCAGAAATATTAGAATTGTATTTCTTATTTAAGTTCTTCTAGCAGAGTAATAGTATATTTGAGAACAAACATATTTAAAAGCTTAGAAATATGAAATTGTATCTGATATTTGAGTCACATGCTACTCCTGAAATTTATAAGGAAGCATAAATCTAGAAAGGAAAGAAAGCTCAGAACTGGCAGATACACTAAGAAAGTCTTATGTCTGCTTATATATAGTTTTGACTTATTTTCTCCACTTCCACTCCTCCTCTTTTTCCTTGTTATGCTTCTAGTATTATTAAACAATCCATTTTCCTCTGACACTTGTACCTGTTTCTGGACTCTTAGTTCTGTTCCTTGGTCTAATTATGTATTCTTAAATCAATGACACATTTTCTCCTTTGTTGTATTTTAATGTTTTGATATTTGAAAGGACTAATCTTTCAAGAACATCTTGAGTATAATAGTAATATAACTTAATGAAATTTCTTCAACTGAATATCTTTATGTTATGGTTTGGATATAAGTATTCCCACAAATCTCCTTTTAATGCAGGAGTATTCAAGGTGAAATGATTGAGGAATGACAGCCATAACCTAATCAGTCCATTCTAGTTAGAATGGACTTATTGAGTGGTAATGACAGGAGGTACAGCATGGCTGGAGGAGGTGGGTCATTGGGGACTTACCCTGGTAGGTGCCTCCTCTCTTTCTCTGCTTCCTGATTCCTGCCATGAGTTTTACAGCTCGCCTCCACTGGGGTCTTTCTCCATGGTGTCCTGCCCAGTTTGGCCCCAGAGCAATGAAGCAGCAGTCTACGGACTGAGATCTCTGAAACTGTGAGCTCCAAATAAACTTTTCCTCCTCTAAGTTGTTCTTGTTGGATATTTTGGTTACAGCGATGAAAAAACTACCTAAACCAATATTTTAACATTCAAATGAAGACCCAGAACAGCAAATTAACAAATAACAGTCTATAAAAAAGACTACTGAAAATTGATACAGGGGAAGACAACCTAACAAAGTGGACAAAGTAATGAATATGAACTTCATAAATAAACAATAAGCACCTATACGAAAATATGCCAGCAATAAGAAATGTAAATTAAAACATAATTAGAAAAATCCTGGGCCCACAAGCTTAACAAAAGTAAAAGCATCTGGGATCTTTACTAATTTTTAGTGTATTGATGATAGGAAGTTTTTTACACATTGTTGGTGTGAAGGTAGATGGCGACAATTTGGGAAACAATTTGGTATTTATTCATGAGGCTAAAGGAATGTAAACCATGATACAAAATTTCCCGTGAATATATCCTAAAGAATTTATATAAATGTGCAAAATAATTCAACTCCAATAATTGTCCTAGAAGCATGGACTGCACTAGAAACTCATAAATTTGGAAACCATCTGCAGATTTCTGTACTTTAAAATTGCAATTTTCCTTTCAAAAGTAGTAAGTACCCTTTAGAGTGATAACTTGAGACTGTGAATATCCTGTTCTTTCTCCTGCTGTTTTAGCTTTCATTGATAATTTATAAATACCATTATATTCTCTGTATTACATGACATTTTCTGCATGGAAGACTCATATTTTATATATATATGAATGTATATATATATATGAATGTAGATATATATGTATGCTATCTAATATATAGATTCCTATTTTATTCAAATAGGTATAATACATTATTCAAGCTAAATTGTTATAAACAAATGTTTTAAAGAAATTTTATTGTGATTAACAATTAAAAATAAGCACTTTCTAATAGTTACTAAATGTAGAAAATAACAAAGTGTACATTTGAAGCCACCCTAATTTGAATCCATATTTTGAGAGATCACATTAAGCCTATATTGATTATATACACCCGAACTCAGATTGACCTACTGACACAGTATAGACCTGGTTTCTAAGGAACGAGGACAGAAAGAAGTAAAGGTAGTAGTAGCCTGGTGCATATTCAGGATAGAGTCAAGCTGATCACCATGTAGAAAAGGAACACCATCAGTAAACTAGCATGGGAAATGTATATGAGACACCGTCACTGTAAAGTCTTAAAAGTGGTGTAGCAGGACTTCTAAAGTTTGCATGGAAATAACCCCAAAATGAAATGTTTCAAAAGCACCTTGTAGTATCTTGTATTATAAAACATGTTCAGTGCCTAAACTCCATTAGAGAAGAAACAAATTTTATAAGATTCTGTGTCAATGGTGGCAGTTGATGGCTGCTATTGTGGTCTCCTATTCCTCCTTCTAGCCCCTCCTCTTCCCTTCCTCTTCCTTCTCTCCTTCTCATAATACATGTTAGGTAACTTGCATTGTTTTAACTACTTTGAAGTATAGAATATAAGTCTCTGTATGAACCCTATTTTAGAACTGAGGCTAGAATTAGCTTGTTCCTCAATATCCATGTTAAAAATTCTCATTCCCTTTATACATCTATTTCATCCAAAGCAGCCCCAGAGCTCAATTGTCATTTGATTGCAATCTTATTTTAAATTGTTCCCAAAAGGTTTCTTTCAAAGTAAGCATGCTTAATTTGAGTTTAAATTATTTTCATGTAGACAAACTGTGTTACTGTGGATGACTTTTTTTTACTGCCATGATTTTCTTAACTACTTAAATATTTATCTAGTGTAATAGCAATAATTATAAAATGTATGTCAGCAGCTGTTAGTGCACATATTTTTGTTACTGACAAATGCAATTAGAGGTCTTGCTAGCTAAACCAATGAAAAAGTAGGTAACTCTGAAAAGGTCAATTCTGAATTATTGTTGCCCATAATCATTTCCCAAGCTATTAGGCCTATAAAATCCAATTGAAACTGAAAGTCATAAAAATAAATTATAGAAAAACTGCCCAGGTAGATGATAACAGTTTTTTATATATGAGCAAGACACCTATCTACAAAAATTAATTCATCTGGATTACCCACAATAAGAACACTTCAGTACATGTTATGTGGCTATTACCATTTACAAACCCCATATCTCAAAGGCATTTTAGTTACTTGAAACAATCCAGTGAGGTGAAGTGCTAACTGAAGTACTTTTTCAATGCCCTATAAAGAGAGGTAGTGATTCTATTGAGTTACAAGGGGTGAGGGAAAGACACTTAATACAGAGCTAACTATGGTTTTAATCTTATCATATGTCTTTCATCAATAGAGGTTGATGCTGAAACTTTTAGGAAATAGTTTTACATCATTTATATCTTATAGTTCTAATTGAGGATGAAGAGCATGTAGTTATTCCAAATCCATTTTTCTCTCCTTGTTTTATTGTAATTTTATTTTATGTCTCATTTCTTTCCTGTAAAGCCAGCTTCCTCATGTCATTTGTAAATTAAGTAAGGCTGTGCAGTTTTATTTAAGTAAAATATACTAAAAAGGAATGAGATATGAACAAATTATAATTTTGTAATTCAACATATTAAATATTTCTAGGGTTAATAAAGTTTTCTCGTAATACTCTCAATTCTTTCCAGAACAAGAGACATAATACATCAGTAACTCTTCAAGTTGAAACCCACATAGAACACTTTTAAGTTATTGGATTTTGTACATGTAATTAACAGTCAGCATAAAAAGGTGTGAAAAATAAATACAAAATTACTTCTTGGAAGATGATGGAGAAGTGGAAAGAAGATGGACTTTGTAATGTAAAGGCCTAAGTTGAAACTGCATCAGTAGGAAATCACTTAGCTTCTTCAGAGCATTTTCTATTTTAAGTAACATTTCATAATGAAAAAAGAATCAACCCATTATGTAAATATATAAATTATAAAATATATTCACTTAACAACATAGGTCCCAAAAGGCATTAAACAAAACTGACAAAATTGAAGGGAAAAAGAAATCATTTGAAAATAATAATAGAATATATTAATACTATACTTTCAATAACTGAAGAAACAACTTAAAAGAAAATGAACAAAGTTAGAAGACTAGAATGACATAGTAAATCAATTAGACTTATAAACATCTGTAGAAAAACTCCATCCCATAATGACAGAAGAGAGATAGGTCATATTTTCTATGTATTAATTGCATCACTTAGAGCAAAGGATAGTCTCTAGGTATTTGGCTGTGACCCACTAGAGAAGAATTTGAAAAAAATGGAATTAAATTAGCATTAAGTTTAGATTAATAATTTGTAATTAGCAAAGTAAATAATTATTCACTCCAGAAAAAATTTAAAGATATGTGATTTTCCAAAAAAGGGTTGCTACTTCAGTATCAAAGACCTGCAGAACTTTAAAGTGTGCCAGAAAGATAAAAAATGAAAAAAGAAAGATGAGTAAAAGTCTTGTTTTATGCATATTTGCCTCTGTGTACCTCCAATAATGCTTGGTAAACTGTTTCATTTGATGGTGCACATTCGATGATTGTTGATGGATGTCAGCGTATTGCCTCGTATTGCTTTCATGACTAAATTGCTATGTAACTTTTAGCAAATCAATCCAGTCTCTTAACATACATTTTTTCCAGTTGGCAACTTAAAATGGATGATAGAAGAGGTGACATGTGAAGATTAATTTATTCAGAAACTGCAAACCTTAGAGATAACTTTAGAGAATAAAATAATACATGAGAATTATAGATAACCTTCCTCTTTCCATCCCTCCTTCCTTATTCCTCTCTCTCTCTCTCTCTCTCTCTCTCTCTCTCTCTCTCCTCTCTCTCTTTCTCTCCCACTTCCTTTATTTTAAATAGGTTAAAACATTTCATTGTCTTTATGTTCTTGATATAAATCTGATTTTACTTGGTGGTCTCAGCAGAACCAGTTCAGTAAAATACAATAAACCTGGACTAAGGGGCCTGATATCTACTGCAGGCTCCAAATATGACCTTGAAGAAATCAGTGATGCATCATTTTTTCTTTATTTTTATCATATGTTTACAATTTTGTTTTAGGTATACTGACATTAAGAGATAGAAAAAATACTACCTTCAAATTCATTTAACTGAAGTTCAAATCATGTTTTTGCAGCTTATTATTTCCTGTGCTTAAAGTACTTTCCATCAGTGAGTTTTAATATCCCTGGTAATAAACTGATAATAATAATGGCACAGGATGTTAAGAACTAAAGAAATCAAATCTATTGTGTGCATGTTTTTCTAGCAGATCATGGAAATAATGAATAAAATAGCAATATATTTTATTTGTCTAGTTGTGATCTTGCAAATTCTATGGGCTTTTCCCAGGTAATAATTTAATTTCACTGTTCATTGATTTGAATGTGTTTGCTGGGTTTTATGAACTCTGTTGACCCTTGTTTTGAAGTTCAGTCTGTAAGAAGCTATCCAAATACATATAAAATATATACACAAGTAGTTTAGCCTTTGGAAATGTTTCTGTCAAGAAAACACTTGGTGTTTTCCTTTTTTCCTATATTTGACACTTGCTCCAGGTATTGAACACTAGAGTGCTCTTGTCATGGATTTTTAATCTTTATATTGGGGAATTATCATGTGCTAATAATAATCTTAGGCTTTAAAGATGAAATGGTGAGTAAAAGCTGATATTGTCCCTGCATTAAAGAAACTTACCATCTTATAAGACAGTATGAACATTAATAAAATTTTCAAAAATCCTCTCACGTTTAAGTATGAAGTTGCAATTGTGATTGTGCTCAAAAGATCAGTGGAAATCATGACTTTTCATATCTGCTGTCATATCTTCTGTTCCTGCATTATTTTTTATTCTCATCTGAATCTTTTTATACATTTTTCTCTCTCTTCCTGTTGTGATACAGTTTCATTTCAATTTGGTCACATATTTGATTATTCCTTTAATATTCTATTATTTCTAATAATTTAAAGTTTCTTAAAATTTTTACATAAAATTTCATTTGTATACCTTCTCCAATATTTAAAACCTTTATATATATAAATGAATTTTGAATATACTTTAAGATAATTCTCAATTTATGTGTATATATACAGTTTTTTTAAAAATAGTCACTATCTATGCTACCCATCAATATCAAAGTTTATAACTGTAAGGGAGACTTTAATGTCACATGAGTTTAATTTGCTGAAAACAAATAAATTTTGGGATTATGGCTGGGCCGAAACACCAATCAATATAACTCCATGAATTCTTATCCCTGTTCTCTATCTTTACCTCCAACTTGGAATATTGATTATTGATCAATAAAATTAGATTTTAAGAAAAACATTTGTGAGTTATAAGAAACTTTTCTTTAAGTCCAACTAAAATGTGTTTTTACCCATATCTCTCACCCTGTACAAAACTCAACTCAAAGTGGATCAAGGACCTAGAAATCAGACCAGAGACTCTGCACCTAATAGAAGAGAAAATAGGTCCAAATCTTCATCATGTTGGCCTAGGACCAGATTTCCTTAACATGACTCCCAAAGCGCAAGAAATAAAAGCACGAATCAATGATTGGGATAGAGT
>JAJEJO010000427.1:461476-487471 GCA_020662805.1 Glaucomys volans
ACACTCATACATTGCTGGTGGGAGTGCAAGTTGGTACAGCCACTCTGGAAAGCAGTGTGGAGATTCCTTAGAACACTTGGAATGGATCCACCATTTGACCCTGCTATCCCACTCCTTGGCTTATACCCAAAGGACTTAAAATCAGATTGCCTCAGTGATGCAGCCACATCAATGTTCATAGCTGCTCAATTCACAATAGCTAGATTGTGGAATCAACCTAGATGCCCTTCAGTAGATGAATGGATAAAGAAACTGTGGTATATATACACGATGGAATATTACTCAGCCATAAAGAATAAAATTATGACATTTGTAGGTAAATGGATGATGTTGGAAACTGTTATGCTAAGTGAGATCGGCCAATCCCAAAAATCCAAAAGCCGAATGGTCTCTCTGATAAATGAATGATGATGCATAATGTGGGGGGGAAAGATGGCAAGAATGGAGGAAGGATAGCTAGCATAGAGGGAAGGGAGGGGTGGGGGTAGGTGGGGGGTAAAATCAATAACAGAGTGTGTGACAGATATCATTGCCCTGTGTACATGCAAGAAAGCACAGATGGTGTGACTCTACTTTGTGTACAACCCTTGAAACAATAGCTGTACTCCATTTGTGTTCAATGAATCAATAAGTAAATAAAAAAAAAAATAAAATGTGTTTTTAGAAAATTAATGAAAGCACCAGAAGTTTCTGAAACTTCTCTCAAACTCATGATGACTACTGTAAATACCCGAATCTCCAGAGTACCACATTCTACAAAGGTGTATTTTTTGAGGAATAAACACACACACCCGTTTTGAAAAGCAAAGGTGTAACTATCTAAAGCAGCCTAGCATCAGTATTTGTCAGCAGTTAAGGCATTATGCTTTGATGCTAGTCTATTCTTTATCATGCTTACACTTTGCCTAGTAAGTAAGGTGAAAGAATCAATGAAAACTAATTTAAGAAATCCATGCATTAGACATCTACAAGTGAAAAATTACTTGGAGAAAGCATTTTGTTTGTTTGTTTTGCTGAATTCAAATTCCAAGAGGTCAGGAAGAACTTCTTGATATCTCATTAGGGCAATAGGCTACTGACTAAACTAACAGGAAGAGAGAGTTAGATAGACATTAACTGAATTCAATACAGCCAACCAATGCTTTGCAATTAAATGCTTTTCTGAGAATAAGAACTTTGGCTTTTAGTATGTGAAATAAAAATTAACAGCTCGGAACATTATCAAAGGTTTACTAAATCTTTCAATTCAAGAAAAATAACCTAAACTATATGATTATTTTCTTCTAAAAATAATGACATTCTATCTTTATTAGGGCTTGGTGGAAAGGTTGTGGAGAATGATTTCTTTCCCAAAAGTAATGATTTTATTTATTCATTTTTTTAAGTAAAACAACTTTGTAGAATTTGCACAATTTGTAGTGTACTCCATGCACTAACTAGATGAAGTAACTATTGACTTCTTGTCTATAATTACTTTATGATGTTATTTCCCTATGCAAATTTTTTCTTTTGATTAGAACAATTGTTCTAGAACAATTGTTTTGACTGCAGTGTCATATGTAATAATTCGGAAATGTGAAAATGTTGGTAATATTATATTAATTTGGTCTTAATGCAGAACATTTATAGGATCCTCTTTGGTCCCTCCAAACCATGACAATCTACATAAGGTCTCCTCATTTTCTGATTCTATTCTTCATCCAAGATTTCTATGTGTGTTGTATAGTAGAGCAAACTTGGGACTCATTTTTACCTCTAGTTTGGAAATTCAGTTACCACCTGCTGAGCTCAACTTATGAATTGTTTCAGAGTCCTGTGTAGCCCACTTGGTGATTCATTCTCTGAAGGTAGGTATAGAAATAACTCATGCACATTTGAAAGAGCTCCCTCTGTTTAAAAAAAAAAAATCACATAAGCAGCCATTATTGAGCCTTTTAAAGGCAAAGGGAGAATCATATGAACATGGAGTAACTGCAGACATATTATTCTCCATATTTTTTAAGAAAATTAGAACTATGTTGAATTTAAAATAATTCAAAATCCATATACACTGTTTGTCCTAAGATCAAGGTATTTGGAAACATATCTGGATCACTATTCAAATACCATTTTCCTGCTTTCAAGTTGGGAAAAAACATGAGCCAATAAGTTTTATTTCCTAAATTTGATTTCTCAACTTACAATGAAGAAATAATACCAACTTACTAGGTTCTTCCAAGATGGACATATAGGTTGTGTTTCTTGGTTACTGTGAATAGTGTTGAGAAATATGAAAGTGAAATATGAGAGAAAAGACTTCTCTTCAGCAAACTGATTTCACTTCCTTTGGCTATGTACCCAGTTGCTGGATCACATGGTAGGTTTTTGATTTTTTGTTTTTGTTTTCATTTTTTAGGAAACTCCATAATGTTTTCCACAATGACTGTCCTAATTTACATAGCCACCAACACTGTACAAGTTCTCCCTTCTCTCCACATCCTCATAGCTCTTGTTATCATTGTCTCTTTGATAATTGCCATCCTTCCAGGAGTAAGATGTCTATTACTGTGGCTTTGACTTATATTTTCTGATGATTAATGACAGTAAACATTTTTTCATGTATCTGTTATTCATTTATATGTCCATTTTGAGAAACATCTATGTATATTACCTATTTTTAATTGGGTTGTTTAGGTTAAAAGCTATAGATTTTTTTGTTTCTTGTGTATTCTAGATATTGTCCTCTAGTCAGATGTGTATTTTGTAATTATTTTCTTGCTTTGTATAGGTTTTCCTTTACTGTGCAGAAGTTTTCATTTGATATAATTACCTTAATTTAATTTTTCTTTTTTTCTCTGTACTTTGATGTCTGGTATAAAAATCCTTGCCATTCCAATGTCCTGAAACATTTACTCTATTTTCTTTTAGGAATTTCATAGTTTCAGGTTTCAACTTAAAGTCTTTAATCCACTTTGTATTGACTTTTTCAACTTATGAGACATAGGAGCCTAATTTTATTCTTTTGCATGTGGATAGCCAATTTTTTCAGCACCATTTGTTAAAAGATTTTTCCTATCTCTAATGCAAACTCTGAATGCTTTTGTTGGAAATCAGATAGCTGTAGATATGTGGGTTTACTTCTGCGATTTGTGTTCTATTCCTTTAGTATATGTATATGCATAAGACAATACCATGATGTTTTGATTACTATAGATATACAGTATAATTTGAATTCAAGTTGTGTAGTAACTAATATTGATGTTGTCCCTCAGTTTTACATAGCCATAATGTGCAATGAAATGAAATTATGGCATTTGCTGGTAAATGGATGGAACTGGAGAGCATCATGTTAATTTAAATTAGCCAGAATCAGACAGTAAAGGCTTGAATATTTTCTCTCATATGCAGAAGTTAGAGCAAAGTAAGAGGAAAAAAAATGCAGGGGGGAATTAATGCCATGAAAATGGAGGGGAGATCAGTGGAGTAGAAGAAGGGGATTGAGAGGAAAGGAAGAGGAATGGAAAGAGGGAGGAAATGTGGAATGAAATTGATAAGTTATGAATATACCACAGTGAATTTCACCTTTATGTGTCTATAAATCACCAAATTAAAATAAATAAATAGAAGGAAGACTAGTAGAGGAGAGGAAGTGGAATAGGGAAAGCGAGGAAGTGGGGGAAAAAGAAAGCACTGAGAGCCAAAATGGAGATATACTCCATTCATGTATGATTATGTCAAAATGATCACCACTATTATGCATAACTACAATTCACTGATAAAAACATTTTCAAAATAAAAAAGGAAGAGAAAATGGTCACTAAATGGCAGAGTGTGAATCAAGTATGAGTTTCAACTTGAATATCTCTGAGAATTGCTATTTTTCCTTATAATTGTCTTATTATTGACAAACAATAAAAAGACTCTTACCTCTAAAACAAAAGTATGAAATAATCATCATTAGAAAATAAATGCAGATTCACTATTCCAGAAGTGTTTCAGGTTTGTGTTTTGTCATTGCTTTTGTCAAATATTTACATATATATTATGAAATGTCTCAGGGAATGGGAACTGAGTCTTTACATGAAATTAATTCATGTTTTATATACATCTTATACACACAGCATGAATGTAATTTTATACAACACTCTTAGTGTGCCTGAATTTTGACTGGCACCCATCACATGAGGTTATGTTTGGAATTTCCTACTTGTGGCACCATGTCATCAATCAAAGAGTTCCAGATTTTATACCATTTCAGATTTTGGACATTGTACTTAGGGATGCTCAACTTATATACATATTTTCTTACATGCCATTGACCTTAATGAGGTAAATCATAATAAAAACCAATGTTGGATGACCAATAAGGTTTGATTGTACCTATTATGCAAGATAATATATTTCTAACAAGTTTCATTTTGAACAGAGATCAAAGATATTAAATATGTTTAAGTGCTGAAAATATCCATAATTTTATTATATTCTATCCAAATTGTTACATGTATATCAATATATAGAGTAGGGCTACTAAGAAAATCTTTGTATCATATTTCTCTGGAAAAAACAATTTAAATGTAGAAGATGAACTCCAGTGAAAGTGAACTACATCACTGGAGGAAATTCATGAGGTTCAGGTCGTCAATGCTAGGCAAACTAGTGTCCAACTGTCCAAGCATGTGGCCTTCTGCCTTTTTACATAGTCCCCAAGGACAAGTAGTTTAGAACATCTCTTGGTAGCCCACGCTGACTTTCATCTAGAGAAAATTGTTCACTTTTTTCTGTGCCAATTTGCTCTAATTTAAATGATTTTCTGTTTATTAGATTATATTCTACAGAACATCTTGAAACATAAGCTAGTTACATTTCTCCATTTTTCAAAAAATTTGAAAACTCAATTTACTCTGTCTTCTATTTTCCTTCTAGTCTCTTTTTCCAAAATGATAAACTAGTGATAATAACAAAAAGATAAATTGAACCACTGTGCTTAATGTCTGTGCATTAAAGATCTATGTGGTGTGATGCAGATGTATAGATTTTTAAGCCAAAAACCTATACAAGATTTTCTGGATCAGATAATTTCTGACTGTATTTCTCTACATGAGTTAAACTCTTTGAGCTTCAAAGTTTTATTTTGAAAATAGAAACAATAAATACTATGATTTGGATCTGGAATAATTGTCAGAAAACTCATATGCAGAAAGCATGGTCCCCAATGCAGCAAGGTTCAGTGGTGCTTTTTGACAATGATTGGATCATAAAAGCTCTGACCTCATCATAAATTAATCCATTTGATTAATTCACTGTGGATAAATGCTTTCAATCAAGTGATATCACTGGTAGATGATTGTCTTATTGGGGAGTGAAACCTGGTTAGAGGCGTGCCCTAAAGGGTTGATATTCTCCCTGACCCATCCCCTGCTTCCCAGCCTCCATATGCTGAGCAGCTTTCCTCTGCTATGCATTTCTGCTACCATGTTCCTGCAATGGACTCCAATAACCATGGACTGATATCTAAAACTATGAGTCAAGATAATTCTCTCATTCTCTAAGTTGTTCTTGTTAGGTATTTTGGTTCACGTGATGAAAAGCTAAAATAGAAATTGGTACTGAGAGTGGGGTCATTGCTCTAGTTGAGAAGCCTTTGGAAGGGTTTGCTGGAGGAGTTTGGAAAAGTTTGGAGATGAAGGCTAAAGAAGACTTAGAATTTTTGTAATCAGAGCTTAATGGACACTTCTAGTGATAGCTCAGGTGACTAGAATGACAACAGGAATGTAGACAATAAAGACTGCTTGTGATGTTTCAGATGGAAATGAATGTTCTGTTGAAAATTGGACTGGAGGCCACATATGTTACATTCTGACAAAGAACTTGTCTACAATTTTTTGCCCATGTTCTAAGATTTTGTGTGATGCCGAATTTAAAATTAATGGACTAATTAATCTGGCAGAGGATCAAGTTAACACAACATTCAGCCAGTGGCATGGGTACTGCTGGCATCTTTTAGGCAGGTTTACTATGAAATTTACAGGGAAAACTAGGGAACAAGTGTTTGTAAAAATTACAGTGTGTCCAAAATAGTGCATATAAACTTTGGGCCAAGAAAGATATGATTGCTGAGGAAATATGCATAATTAAAGTTAGGAACCAAGTTCTTTGCACGGAAACTATAGAAAAGATGTCTTGAGAGCCTCTCAGGGATCAGCTAGACCCCACTCATAGCAGGCTCCAGGGTGTAAATTGAAAACTTGTTTAAAAGATGTCGCTTTCATAAGAAAGCACCAGGGCTACTTAGATAGTTTTTTCCCTGGGATTCATTTCACTGTAGATAGCTTCATAGACACTTACAGGCTGCTGCAGCTGTGATGCAAGGAGGCCTGACTGTTATTCAAGTTGGCAGCACTCCTTGGCATTGTCCATGTGGTACCAATTCAGCAGGAATACAGGATGCTGGAGTTAGGGGGTCATGGAAACTTCCTCTGATATAGAAGAAAGATCTGGGAGGCCAGGGAATGTGAAGAAATATCACAAGTCCTATGCACAACCTCTGAGATGGCAAAGTGCAACGTTGTTAGAATGAAGCCAAAGCTGCATTGAAGACCCCCAGAATTAAGTGAGGCCAGGAATAAGGATTCACTGGTGAGAAAAGCTGAGAGCAGAAGCAGAAATCCAAGAGAGAGGCCACATGGCCTGCAGCTGGCAAGGACAGAAGGGTGGGACTACCCAAGACCTTTGGGGCTCACTTCTTGCCAACCTGTGCCCCAGATGTTGGATGTGGAGCTATACAACATGTTTGTCTAGCTGGGTTTTCAACTTGCTCTGGTTCCTTTCCTTCTTTCAATTCCCCTATTCCTTTCTTTTGGAATGGGAATGTTTCCTCTGCACCTTTGAAAAGTAGAAACATGTAACTTGCTTTTACTTTTTACATGAGCTCAGTTAAAGAGTTTGCATCGTATCTCAAAAGAGACTTTGAACATAGACTTTTTTTTTAGTACTGGGGATTTCTGAGCAATGGTGAAACTGCTAAGACTCTAGGGACTCTTTTAGATGGACTGGGTATATTTTACATTGTGAGGTGGACATGAGCTTTTGGGGAACAGCGACAGATATTATAGTTTAGATCTGGAATGTTCTCCCAGAGTCTCACCTATTGAAAGTATGCTTCCAGATGAAGCAAGGTTCAGAGGTGTGGGTTTTAGGGACTGGATCATAAGGGCTCTGACCTCATCAGTAGATACCGCTTGAGCTGGCAGAAGACCTCGGTGTCATCCATGTGGTGCTGGTTTTTCAGGAATGCAGGATGTTGGGGTTAGAGATTCTTAGAGGTATCCACTGAGATCTTAGTGAAAGACTTGGAAGGCCAGGCAATGAGTAGCAAGGTCAGAATCCCTGACCTTAATGGACTCCTATAAGTGGGACCTATTTGGAAGAAGTAGATCACTGGGGGCATACGCTTGAAGGGTTTTACTTTTCTCTGCCCCCTTCCCCTTCCATTAACTGATCAGCTTTCCTCCCCCATGGCCTTCCACCATCATGTTTTTGCAATGGAATTAGTCAACCATGAACTGAAACCTCTGAAATTGTGAGGTACTATGAATCTTTCCTTCTGTATGTTGTTTTTGTAAAGTATTTTGGTCACAGTGACAAAAAACTAACCCAAAGAACTTTATATTGAAGTGGAGTTGGAGAGATTACAGACTATATATTATGATATGACTGTCAAGATGGTTGATAATATTGAGGGTATTGGTTATATTAAACTGTTGCTTTATAATTAATAATTATTATATTAGTAACAACACCCTTATTATTAGAACACCATTCATGAAATAATTTTGACTACTGAATGATAAAATGAAAAATATCAGAATAACCTTGTTTCATTTCTTTTATAAGGCTATCAGATCAATAAGTAGAACAGGAGAAAATTTTCAATTGATTATATTTAGATTGTAGCAAGACTTTAACAAGGATGGCTGGGCATATTGTTGAGGAGGTAGAGAAATACTGGATGTAGGAAAGAGAATAATTCCTAATTAATCAAGTAATTAATTCTAATTATTGTCTCAATATAAGGTGAAGTAAACAAAACTAGAAAGAGGGACCCAACTTTTTCAGTTTTTGAATGATAATATCAATTTTATTCTAGCAATATCTTAAATGGCAGGAAGCTAGATAAATTCTGTGACAGCAAATTCTATAAAGAATAGATATGATCCAAATAATAGCTTATCCTATCATTGGGAAGATGCATGGGCTGAACAATAAAGAAGGATTAAGAGTTTACCCATGTAAAAGAACTGGGGAGTCAAAAAGGGAGAGTGAATTTTATGTAAGAGTAATCAGCATACAACATAATGTCAAGAGCAACTAAAGTATGAGTTAAATCAGTGGGCAAAATAATACTTGTCAGACTACAGCTACAAGGAGTAGTTGCATTATCAAAAGTTCTGTATCAAATACAGAAGTTGAATTTTTTCTCCTACAGTTAGCAGGGATCAATGAAAATAATTAAATGAAGGACTGACATTATTAAATTTCCATTACTGTTTTCCTCAGTTATTTTTCTTCTTTGCACTATTTGAGTGTCTATCTTGGAAATTTTGAAGTATGAAAATCAAATTATCAGCAAATCATTAACTGAAATATTTATTGTTTTCTCACCTTGTCTTTAATACAGTGAAGTCATTTTATACTATATGTGTGTATTTGTAGTTTTATAGATTTTTCTTTATATATAAGAAGTTTCACTATTATTCACTAGAACTGTTATTCTAGAAATTTAATTTTATTTGTCCTACAGTACTTCCTCCGTTAACTGATTTAGTATGATCATGCATTCATCATAATTTTTTAGATTTTAGTACAATTTTTTTCATATGTAAATAATACTATGATAGAGTATTCATCATTTGTGTGTATTTAAAATACTTTGATGATGATAGGATCTCTCAAAGGGTCAAAACTGGATCAAAGGCTACTTCTTTTTATACTTCTTTTTATACTACCAGAGAGCTTTCCAGAAGGCCTATAGTATCAACAGAGATCTGATATGAAAGCTACTTCCTGTTTTTGAGTAATGAAGGGCACACCCCCATCTGCTTATTTGTATTTCTGTTTTGGATACTTATACTATTTCTTTAGTAAGAAATAGATAAGGAGATAGAAATTCAATTTAAAATTTTAAACTTCTGAACAAATATTTTGGGGATATCTAAACCAAAAAGAAAAGGAATAATATGAATAATAATATTAGCAATTACAATTTTGAACATTTGGTGGCGGAGCTGGGACTTCACCAGATGATAGGCCACAGAAAATGAGCACAAATAGGACCTCAGACTTCATTCTAATGAGATTTCAAACCAGACTTCATTCTAATGAGAATTTGAGTGAGATATGTGGGTTTCCAAAGTACTTAGTCATCATGATACACGAATAAAGTCTAACATCTGAATTATCAAATGGAAGAAAGTTCTAGGTGTTTCATTTACCTTAAAAACCAGGTAGTTGGGTGCTTTAGAGATGCCTCTGGTAGCCTTATACATCATGTGCTGTCCCAGAACTGTAAAGATTACAGTCCTACAAAGGTTAAATAAAGATCTTGGAAAGGATAAATATAGAAGAAAGTATCTATGAAATATGTTTTCCTTATTGTATGTGTATGTATGTGTGTGTATATATATATGTATTTTTTTTCTTTGAAAGAGAATATGGGAAAAGTAAAGTTTTTCCTCTGATATTTGCAGGACAACTTGGCATTCACAACTGGCCAAATTTCAGGTTAATCATTTTACTGCTCATTTTACTGCATATTTCCCCACACAGAATAAACACAAAACTTGAAAATATTTGCTACTTCCAATGTTTTCAGGGAATGACTGAATAGTAAATGCTGACCTAGTTTTCAAACTGCTCTAAACTTCATTTTGACAAGGTTCAGTTTCTGCGTTTCATCATTTATTTAACATGCCATTGTAAACATAGTTTACTTACCGAAAACTTGTATTTTAGGAACCATGGATTTTATAAAGCTTGAAATTTATAGGACTAATAAAACTAGCTGCTATTTTTAAAATAGTGTTATCTTAAAACATAATATATAAGTTGCACATGTGTATGTGCACATGTGCTTTAAACTACAAAATTTATCAGAGAGCTAGATGACACTTTAAAGCTATAGACTCATTTTTATAATCATTCATGATTTTTAAAATTTTATATTCTTTACATATATATTGATTTCTCTTAATTGGTGAAATATAACCTAGGACATATTTTGATGTGAAAGGAAATAAAATGATGTGAATAATCGTATCAAGATTTTCCATGTTAGTTGGATTTCCATAACTGTGATAAAATGCCTGAGATAGTGAACTTAATTAAAAAGGTTTATTTGGGCTCAGTTTCAGAGGCTTTGATGCATGATTGCTTGGTCCTAAAGTTTTTGACCTTTAGAGCAAAGTACAACATGGCAGGACTACCTGAGAACTGTTTACCTCATGGCAGCCAGGAAGCCAAAAAATAATAATAATAATAATAGGAAGGGACCAGAGTTCTAATATGTTTTTGAAAGGCACACCCCCAATGACCTACTTCCTTCCATGAGGCCGTACCTCTTAAAGATTCCACCAACTTCCAATAGTGCCAAACTGAGGACCAAACCTTTATTTAACACATGGGCCTCTGGGGAATATTCAAGATTCAAAATCTAGCAATCTGCTATCCACATGAAGAAACATTATATTTTGGGGAGTTGTGGATTCTTCAAATATATTGAATATGAAATCTATTAACTTGTTTAATTGCTCAGCTAATATTTTTGTACATTGACTTTCTCTTGTTACCCAAGAAATTCTTCCTTATCACTCAAAATCTAGCTTTAATATGACATAATTGCCATGTACTTTCCAGATACAGTTCACAATTTTATCTTCTGGATAAATATGGAACATACATGATATAACCTCCTTGATTTAAACTTAAGGAAAAATATTTATGCATGTTTTCTCTACCCAACTTGAAAGGTTTTTGTGCCAGGGGATATTTCCATATTTCCTTTTCTTTGTGTGTAGTCTCACATGCTACATCTTTTATTAATTCTTCTTTCAAAATAAATGAGATTGAATTATTGTTTAAGGCTATTAGAGCACGAGAGATAGGCAAAATAGCCTTTAAAGTTTCTCTACCACAGAATTTCACTTTTCTTTGTTTATAAAGAACCTATTGTTCCAAGGCAATATTAATTTCAAATTAATTTGTATTACTTTGTGTTAGAGTATGTAAGCAAATAGATCTGTTGACATGTTTTATTTGGTCATCAGGGGATTAAAAATAATTTTAGAATTTGAAACTCAAATTCAAAGTGAGAGGAGCAGTAGTAGTTCCCACTTCACAGGTCTATTGTGAGAACCAAATGAATTGTTCCGTGTTAATACTTAGAACAGCATTCATAAATGACCATAAAACCACTATTATTGTTATTGCTGTAATATATTTTATAATTCTTTTGACTATTAATCTCATTGGATTATTTAACTTTAAATTTTAAAGTTGTGTAACTGAATTAACATTCTGCTTTTAATAATAGCATTCTCTCCTCCAGTTCACTCTCTCTGACATCACATTTAACCTCTTTTTAATATGATCCAGAACATAACAATTGTCCTCAAATCATCAGCAAATAATTCTCTCTAATCACTGCCTCTCCCACAATCCCAAACTGGTTTCTATAATGTAATAGTGTACTGATGGTTCCAAAGTTTAAAAGTTCTTCAGTGACCCAGCATCATCCCTGGAAAACAAAAATCCAAACGTCTTCATAGTTTTTTTTTCCAGCCTTTTGTCTCTCTGCCTCCTTTCTCCATCATCTTCATTGACTCAGTTTTCCAATTCGAATTGGAAAAATTACAGTCTCTACTTCACAGGCCTGTTGTGAAGTTACATAGTTACATTCTATGAATATATTATGTCCTTTAAGTTTCATAATGAGCTAATATTCTTCCTTCTGCCTATAATTACTCAAGTAGCTTACTACGTAGCTTATAATATTGGGATGATTCTGTGATATTTAATAATGGAAAACCATCCATTTAAATGATCCTCTTATAAAAAATATCCAAAGTGATGACCTCAATAGACACAATAAAGTAAGTCAAACAAACTTGTTCTGCTAGTTATCTTTGTTGTAAAAGAGAAAACAAAAAAACTAAATATCCCAGGAAAATATCAGTCATGAATTTAATCTTGATTTAACCTTAGAGTACACAAACTGAAATGTATGCATATGCAAAATCTAAGTTGAGAGAATATTGTTCTAATTGGACTTTTTTAAAAAAGTAAATGAGAAACCAAAACAAAAATAATGACATAATATTAGGGGGTGCTTACAAAACAAGAACTGACTTTGTTAATTTTATTGCAAATTTTCAATTTACATTAGCATATATTAATATTATATATGTATGTATATGATATTTGTATATTCTATACTATCTCTACTTGCTAATGTAATATGCATTAGTACATATCCTAATATTTTCGATGACCTAAATCACATCTACTTTTGTATATTTTTTATCACTCCAAAAATGCAATGATGACATATTCATAGATTATTATGCACTAGGCCTTGTAACTGCCTCTCATATTACCTGTGGTCATTATATCATATATTGATGCAATCCTGTGAAACTGTTTCCCATTTCATAGATGGTGAAACTGAATTTCTGTAAGGTTAAGTAATCCTAAATCATAATGTAATAGGATATGACTCAATCTGACCAACTGACTCCAAGAGTTAATCTCTTTCCAGTACACCCTGGGACAATATTCTGCTATTGATTTTTAATATATGCCACTTCTACCTATTGTAATAAAGTTTAAGATAATATTGCCTATTGCTGAGGCTCCATTGCTTTGATTTTAGACATAAATTATTTATAGAAATAAATGACTTTAATTCCCCTAAGAATGAACTTTCCTTTAATTTTCTTTACATTATTTCCATTTTCCAAAATTGAAATGTGAAAGAAATATGAACAAAAATGTAGGATCTGCAAATGAAGTTTTAACTATAGGACAGAGGATGCAGTCACTGCCCAGAGAGACTGTCCAGGCACAGGGAAACCAGGTGGCAATGCTCAGCTTGGGCCTGTAATGGAGGTCAGGTTGACACTGAAGAGATGGTCCTGATATTTGGAGAGGAACGTCAACAACAGATTTCTTGTGGAGGTATCAGTTCAGGAACTTATTGGTCTATATTTTAGTTTATTTTTATTTCCCTGGATTTCGTAGGTCAATCATCCATTCTTCTTCTTACTTAAATTTGATTTCTCTCCTTTATAGGTATAAAATATACTTTACAAACTCATAGCTATAAAGAGGAAAATAAAACTTCCCTTTTAGACATGAGAACATACATCTCTATATCTTGAAATAGTTTCTTTTTAAAAAATTCTTGACATAGAAGTATCTTATTTCTGGATATGTGGAATAACAGCTCTCATTATTAAACCTCAGTCTGATGTTTCTCAATAAGAGAAAAATATAACATGATTAGTGATGTTTTGCTTAACTAGATGGAAAAAATAATTTAAGAAATGTGTAGATATGATGGCATATTTGAGATAGATGGCTTCAGATTTGGCACAACGTGTTTGGGACTCATGTTCTGCATGTCCCTAAAATGTAATATAAAAGTACTGTGTCTAATATAATTGAAAAAGTGTCACTTGTCTTCAGGGAAATCAGTTGAATCTACATGTCTGAAGGTCAGGAACTCTTCATCTAATCCATTTAGTAAGGACTGGGAAATTAGAATCTACACCTGATCTAGATCAGGTCAGCATCTGTGCATGAAAATAAAACATTAAATAACAGATACAGAGAAACTTAAATTTAGCATAATTTCATAAGATGTGATTTTCTATAACTAATTGATCAATATGTACAATTATTTTCAAAGCAGTTTTGCTTTATTATATTTATCCTTAATGTAGGAGTATGCCTATATTTAATTTAATCATTATATTTGTATAATCAATCAAGGTAATTTACTTCTGAAATAAGAGTAGTGACACATTTAACTATAAAATACCTGAAAATTAATGTTTTTTGAATTTCAGACACCTGTTGTAAAAGCAGATGATCTTGTTGATGCCTTGTTATTGACATCTCTTAGAAAAAGTAAGCATTGACATGATTATAATGGAACTGCCGTTACATCAAATCTGTCAGTCTAATGTTACCCTAGAGCTACATTTGTAGAATTTCATTACCTATTACAGTAAATAACATTCCTTCGTGAAAATATTGTAAACAATTTTCAATGGACTAATTATCTTCATCCAGTTTGCAATCAGAATACTGAAAAACATTCTATATGAAGGTAAGAATTTATTCTGTATGCTATTATACTACTAGGCAAGCTGAGGATGAAAATTAAATATTCTTTCATAATATATATGGAGTATCAAACCTTAAAGATTAACTAAAGTTGTGTAACTGAAGGAATTGCTTTTAGGAATAAATTTGTATTAAAAATGGTAGATATAATTAGTTTAACATTAAGAACTCTCTTCTATTGAATTATTTATTCATTTCATGTTAATATCCAAGTACTAATCATATATTTGAAGTTTGGGTTGGATGTTCAATATATGTATTTTATTGTTTCTATTCATATTAAGCCTACCTAGAGAAAAGATTGTGGATTGGAACTTAGGGAGCAGAAGTCTCCTGAATCATAGTCTAATCACTGCTTGATCATTGTGTATAGCTTTGCAGTCACACCTTGTACAACCTACAGATTTTCCCTCTCCATTCTTTCCCAGCTATTTTCCTGGATTACTACTCAAATTTATTTCAGTGAAATGTTATTCCTTTCAAAACAACAGGATCAATTATAATCATTCAATAATTCTACAGAATATTTTTTATTATGTTAAAAAGCATGCAACATGAAATCTAACCTAGTAACATGTTTTTTTTTCTTTTTTTTACGTGTTCTTTTTATATATACATGACAGTGAAGTGTATTTTGACATATTAAACATGCCTGGAGTTCATGAATTAGAACTTATTCTAATTAAGATCCCATTCATAACACATTTTTAAGTGTACCGTACAACTCTGTTAACTGTCAGTGTTGTAGAGCACACTTTCATATTTGAAAATTTCATATAGCTGAAACTCGATCATATCTGTTGCACAGTAACTCTAGGGAGCAATTTAATCTCAAAACAAAACTGTTAATTTTTGAAATAATAATTTTAAAAAGTAAATATTATAAGTCACACAAATACTTTTTTTCTTAACATAAAATATGTTTATTTATTATAAAAATAACACATGATCAATTCAAAAACTTATATAATATAAACATACATTTAGAAGACAGTAGAAGTTTCTCATAGTCCACTATTGGGAGACAAATATCTTTAATCATTTATAGATTACATTCTGAGCTTTATATTTGTATGTGCATAAGTTTCCTCTACAGCAATGAGATTATAATTCTAGTTTTTATTCTTTAAACATACTGTGAGCAACTATTCACACAAAAATATTATTCTACAATATCATTTTAGTGGATACATAGTATGTCATTTTATTAATAACCTTTAATTTATTCAGTTTTCTATTGTTGGACATGTAGTCTATGCCACTTTAGCACTATTATGCTAATGCTAAAATGTAATAGCTGATGTTTATACCTATTCACAAGTGTCCAACTACTTCTTATTCATGCAATTTCTAGGTGAGAATAAATTACACAATTTTAAACCATGTGACATTCTGCAAAATTGCTACATATAATTTTATAGCAATTTGTATTTTCAGCAACATAAAACAGGGTTTGTTTCCCCTAAAACAGGCTAATGCTGGCTATATTAATTCTGTATAATTTTTGCCTAATGATCAAGGTTTTAAGTTGCAATAGTTTAAACAGATTTTTAAGTTAAAAACTTTCACTCTCCTATGGCTGTCCTTCCTCTCATCCAAACCAAATTCACTAGTGTTCCAGAATACAATGGAAATCTTCAGCTATTATAAGTTTTTTGAGTGTTTGCTCTTAAACTCTACTCATGCACTATTTTTCACAATGACAATCCATTTTGAATTTTGTTCTAACCTCTCTCTAGATTTTAGAGAAGGGAAAAAAAGTTGGAGTTTTATAATACTTTTGTATTTTTCAATATATCTCATGAACTAATATTCAAAATGTTTAAAATATATTCCTCAATGAAAAATTTATGGTTAATAATGTTATTTTTCACATTCTTATGGCCTTCACTATGTGGCCATAATATTTTTTTAAATATTTCTCAGAAGATAGTGTATTTATAGAATCTCTCTACCTCCCAAAATTACTCCCAATAACTATTTAAAATTCCTTTCACTCTAAATCAGTTGTTTGGATTTTGAATGTATTTAAATGTAGACTCATCATTTTAACTAGCATCTCTGTCATTGGCACAATATTTATTTAAGCATTAGTATATTTTCTGTAAAGTATCTTTCCAAAGATTATAGGAGATGACCACAGAATGTTTTAAGAGTTTCAAACTACTAATGGCTAGAGATCAAAGAATGGAGAAGTCTACCAAAATGCATTCTCTCTCTCTCTCTCTTTTTTTTTTTTTAACTGTAAGGTGTATCGCTAAATTTTATTATTACACCTCAGGATCATTTAGACCCCTCAATATATGCTGCACAATAATCCATTTCCTTTAAGCACCTTTGCCTTGTCATGAGTGTGATGTGATGTTTTCTCAGAAGAGGACCAGAGGAAAACTGTAGGAGAAAAGGACTGTCCTTTGCATTCTGTCTCCTGTACAGGGTTTAGCAGTGGGAATGTGAGAATATTGGTAATGCTTGCCCTAGGCATTGCCCCAAAATTCACTGTTCTGACATGCACATTGGGTGCTCCAAGGCTCCTATCTGCATGACCATTCTGATTCCTTTTCCTTGGATATCCACACCCTGCCCCAGGATTATGTCCCAAAGTCTTACTAACACTTTGGTTCTCAAAAGAAGAATACTATGTGCTCCAGCACTAGTGTTGCACCTGTCCCCATAATGTCTTTGAATGCCTATGTGCACTGCCACCAGCTACAGCTTACCTGTCTCTGTACCCAAGGAGACTTCCATGGGAGCTCTGTCACTCTGTATACCCACACACCCAGTTAACTCCTGTGACTCCCTTGCCCACATCTGCACTCTGGAGTATGGCTTTGTACTTGTCTCTAATCTGTGCATGCCAGGAAACTTCTTTACCATCCAGAGGTTACAACTACATTTTCTCCAAGCACTGTACCCAACCCTTTAGAAGGGAGTACCTTTCCAACCTCCTTCTTCTGTAGTACTTTGTTCCAGCTACAGGGTACAAGGGATATAGAAGTTTTCTCACATGCTCGATTTAACTTTTTTTAAATCATAACTTTTGTATTAAACTCCCCTTGAATCCATTATTGAGCTTTTATCTACATTTTTGTTTTGAATTCATCTCAAATTTGAAAACTTGGTTTTTTTGTAATAAGAAAAAGTAAATAAAACAATTTAAAAATCCCATTTTCAATCACTGTTTCAGGCTTCTCAATCTCTGTTTCAACTTCAGGTATAGGTTTACTCGATGTAAGCAAGGATGTAGACATGGTAAATCAGTGTTGGTTCTATCTCTGAGTGGATATTAGAGAACAACTGATGAGAAAATGTGGCTGTTAGTCAATGGATAGGAGTGAGCTGCTTACTACCTGTGTCATTACCCTACAAAGGTTAGAGTTGCAATTCAAATATTCTACTTTTTACTAATGATCAACTATAAATCTATTAATATAATTAAATACTGCCTGGTCAGTATATGACAGCATTTTGTAAAATTGTGGATCACACTAGTGAGTTCTGAAATCAATCATGTTATGATTGTGTTGCAATCATGATTTTTTCTTAAACAAAATTTACTCATAGTAAGGATAAATATTATTTTATTATATTTTTGTTTTCATGTTGTATGTGTATGTATGTTTGGGATCCTAATGTGAAATATTTAAAGTTAACAGCCACCTAGTGGAGATGTGTGTGTGTGTGTGTGTGTGTGTGTTTTATAGGTTATAGTTTTTTAAAGGTTTTAAAAGTATGTGTCGTATTTTGCATACTTTTACTACCCAACGAATTTGTTCTATTTCTCCCCATCTTTGGGGGTGACACTTCCATTACAGGGTTAGGGTTATTTACTATAGCTTAGCGATGCTTTGGAAGGACAATGGAACTGACCCAGCACTGCAATTCCAAGAGCTCTGTCAGGAGTGCTACATTTCCTGCTAATTTCCCATTACCAGGGTGGCTGCTGATGCTACCACAGCTTTACTCAAACCCAGGTCACTTTTGTGCACCAGCAAAATGGAGGACCTCCTTCCCAGGGTAGATCATTCTGAATCAAAGCCTAGCATGAAGACCTTGGATTCACACCCAAATCACCTAACCATCCCTACCAATAAATCAGACTCATAAATTAAGGGTTTTTTTTTCCAATGACACATTTAAAGTGTTTGATTTATACAGAAAGGAATCTTGTCACACTGTAGAACAATGTATGACAGATGTGCATGTCATTGCCTTTTTTTTTTAACCCAGAAGCATTTACTTATTCCCAATAATCATTCAGTAGAGCAACATTTAGCATATGGGTCGTCACCAAGAATGTCTTTAGAGAAAGCTGGATCTAAAACATAAAATTATGATAAAGAGAAAACTAAACTCAAAAGTTGAAAATGTATCTTTCTAGGTATATTAATATTTAGTTTTTATTTTTAGGATCTTTCCTCTGAGATCCTAACACCATCTATCACAACACATACACACACAAACTCATAAATTGTTGAAAAGCCAATGTACCTTCTACATTCTTGCATGATCTCCAGAAATACACAATCCAAATACAAAATGCTGATTCTTACCCTGAGGGAAGAGAGAAACTTACATAAACAAACTTTCTGTGATTATAGTTAAGTACAATTATTTCATGTATGCATACATACATATATTTATATTTATCTGCATATGAATATAAAAGTTACTTTTGTTCATTTATTGACCAATAATTTGTGTAGCATCTATACACAGCACAATGAATAACTGTAACCCCAAAATGTGATTTTAGCTTAAAATGTGTTATAAAGTGATAGTATTTGGACCATGTGGATCTACTCAGTGATCAAAATACTCAGTGCCCAAAATAACTACAAAGGATCCTCACTAAATGCTCCTAAAAGCCTTGTCATGCTTAGGAAGCCAGAGGTTTCTTGGCACAGCTGTGCATTTTGACAATGCCTTCTGGATTACAGGGATCATAGAAGCCAGGCCTCACCATATGTTCATCCCAGGAAGCTGCCCACCAAGAAAGGCATACTGTTTCAACCAAGGTAGTTTAGAAGTGATCTGATAAATCAAATATGGCAAAATGTCATTGCTCATTTGCTGATAATACATCAGTAATTTTCATCACCTATGACATGTCATTCATTGGGGTAATTTAAAATATATTTGTGTTTGAGAAATTCTGAATGAAACAAAATCTGTTTTTATGCATTATACTTCCTAAAGAGGCAAATATTAAATAATAAACAAAATAAGTAATTTAATATTATAAAGTAATAGTTGTTACAGAAATAAAGAAAATAATATGTTAGGATCTTAAAGACTCTTCTTTTATTTTTCCTCTGAATCCTGAATCCTCACTTCTATTTCTACGAAGAATGTTTCATTATTTTATGTGAGTCTATGTTTATAATATATCTAAATATTAATGGCCATAGGTGTTTGGCTTCTTACAGTTTTGAAGTTAAATTTGTCAAACTTATCCATATACCTGCATGTATATTCATTTACTTGCTTCTACCTGCTTCATGGATTACCATAACATATAGCCCCTGGATTTTACTTATCTGAATAAGTAAACGTATATTAGATGCCTAGTTTGCTACCAAATCCCACTGTCAAACATGGCAACATCCTGTAGTTTTTATGTGGATGCATTTGTCAACTTTTATAGAACTTATTTAGAGCATAGTCCTAGGGATTGCTGGTTCTAAGTACATTTAGTTTTGATTAAGAGTGTGAGGTTGCCAGGCACAGTGGTGC
This sequence comes from Glaucomys volans, assembly GCA_020662805.1. Lineage (NCBI taxonomy): Eukaryota > Metazoa > Chordata > Mammalia > Rodentia > Sciuridae > Glaucomys > Glaucomys volans. The sequence goes on from JAJEJO010000427.1 coordinate 481,595, forward strand.
CTGTTATCCCAGTGACTTGGGAGGCTGAGGCAAGAGGATCTTGAGTTTAAACCCAGCCTTCAACAATTTACCCTAAGCATCTCAGGGAGACCCTGTCTCTAATAAAATATTTTTTAAAAGAGCTGGGGATGTGGTTCAGTGGTTAAGCTCTTCTGGGAAGGAAGGAGAAAGGAAGGAAGGAAGGAAGGAAGAAAGGAAGGAAGGAAGGAAGGAAGGAAGGAAGGAAGAAGGGGGGGGGTGATGGGGGGGAGGGGAGAGAGAAAGAGAAAGAGAGAGGGGGGCGGGCGGGGGGGGGAAGGAGGGAGGAAGAAAAAGAAAGAGTGTGAGGTTGTCTGTAGAATGACAATACAGACTCCATTTACCCTAACATTTGGTATTATGCCCTTTTTAACTTTCCATTCTGATGAGAGTAAAATGGTTTAAATTAGCATTTTTAATTATTATTATTATTTTTATTTTTACAGTCTTCATTTTGATTCATTGTACACATATGGGGTACAACTTTTCATTTCTATGATTGTGCATGATGTGCATTCATATCATTATTATTAATCATACATGTACATAGGGAAATGAAGGAGTCAAAACATACAATGGATAAAAGATAGGCTGTTCAATAAATGGTGCTGGGAAAACTGGAAATCCATATGTAATAAAATGAAATTAAACCTCTATCTCTCACCCTGCACAAAACTCAACTCAAAATGGATCAAGGACTTAAATTAGCATTTTTACTACAAGTACTTTGAACTTTCAGACCCCCTTTTCTGCAAATTGCCTCTTAGTATCTTTTGCCTAATATTTGTTGATTTCCTGAATTTTCCCCCTTGTTGATTTAATATAATCCAGAGCTTTTCTTTTCCTTTGTCAAAAATCAGCGCTTCTCAGAAGCTTTTATAAATATATCTTTCCAAGAATCTAAACCAGTGAAATTTTAATAGCACAGATATATTAGATATGTTTGCAAACTGCAAGTATATTTGTGCAGTGTGCACCAATAAAAGTAAGCTTTTTCACACCCAAAATACCATATTTTGGTACTTCATAGACAATCTCAACTTTATAAAAAATGTAGGCTCGACTTAATCATTGTCGGTTTCAATCTTTTAAAATAACTTCTGCAATAGTTCTACAATTTGTTAATTGTTATTCATTAAAATAACTAGTGTCTTTATCGGTCAATTTATTTTGAATCAAATACATTTTTTTCAGACTAGCAGGCATGAGTTTATTGGAGAGATAGAAAAGAAGAATAGTGGACATTGTCAAGGGAGAATGGATCCTCTCAGATAGAAGGGCAGTGTGCCCTTCCTGCCTCCAGTTGTATTATGAGTTCCAGAAGTTTTCTGGTGGAATTCTTAGAGTCTTCTAAATAGAGAATCATGTCATCAGCAAATAGGGATAGTTTGAGATCTTTTCCTATTCGTATTCTTCTTTTTTTTTTTTTTTTTTTTTTTTTTTTTTTTTTTTTTTTTTTTTTTATCCCTGCCTTGTTCCAGTTCTCAGGGGGAATGCTTTCAATTTTTCTCCATTTAGAATAATGTTAGCTGTGGGCTTAGCATAGATAGCCTTTACAATGTTAAGGAATGTCCCCACTATCCCTATTTTTTCTAGTGTTTTGAGCATGAAGGGGTGTTGTATTTTATCAAATGCTTTCTCTGCATCTATTGAAATAATCATGTGGTTCTTGACTTTAAGTGTGTTGATGTGGTGAATTACATTGATTGATTTCCGGATGTTGAACCAACCTTGCATCCCCGGGATGAAACCCACTTGATCATGGTGCACTATCTTTTTAATATGCTTTTGTATGTGATTTGCTAAAATTTTGTTAAGAATTTTTGCATCTATGTTCATTGGAGATATTGGTCTGAAATTTTCTTTCCTCCATGTGTCCTTCTCTGGTTTTGGTATCAGGGTGATCTTAGCTTCATAGAATGAGTTTGGAAGGTTTCCCTCCTTCTCTATTTCATGAAATACTTTGAGGAGTAGTGGGATGAGCTCTTCTTTGAAGGTCCTGTAGAACTTGGCTTTGAATGCATTCGGTACTGGACTTTTCTTTGTTGGCAGGCTTTTGATGACTTCTTCTATTTCATTGCTTGAAATTGATTAACTTAAGTTGTCTATGTCCTCCAGATTCAGTTTGGGTGGCTCATATACCTCTAGGAACCAGTTGATGTCTTCCAGGCTTTCTATTTTGTTGGAGTATAAATTTCCAAACTAGCTTCTAATTATGTTTTCTATTTCAATAGTGTTTGTTGAAATATTTCCATTTCCATCACAAATTTTAGTAATTTGGATTTTCTCTCTCCTTCTCTTTGTTAGTGTGGCTAAGGGTTTATCAATTTTGTTTATTTTTTCAAAGAACCAACTTTTTGTTTTGTCAGTTTTTTGAATTGTTTCTTGTTTCAATTTCATTGATTTCAGTTCTGATTTTGATTATTTCCTGTCTTATACTGCTTTTGGTGATGATCTGTTCTTCTTTTTCTAGGGCTTTGAGCTGTAATGTGAGGTCATTGATTTGTTGACTTTTCATTCTTTTATTAAATGCGCTCCATGCAATGAATTTTCCTCTAAGCACTGCTTTCATAGTATCCCAGAGATTTCGATATGTTGTGTCTTTGATCTCATTGACCTCTAAGAATTTTTTTATTCCCCCCCTAATGTCTTCTGTTATCCATGCATCATTCAACAGCATATTATTTAATCTCCAGGTGTTGGAGTAGTTTCTGTTTTTAACTTTATCATTGATATCTAATTTCATACAATTATGATCTGATAGAATACAAGGTAGTATTTCTATGTTTTTGTATTTGCTAAGAGTAGCATTGTGGCATAACATATGGTCTATTTTAGAGAAGTATCCATGAACTGCTGAGAAGAAATTGTATTTGCTTTTTGATGGATGGAATATTCTATATATGTCTGCTAGGTCTAAATTAGTGATTGTGTCATTGAGTTCTTTGGTTTCTTTGTGCAATTTTTGCTTGGAAGATCTGTCCAAAGGTGAGAGGGGAGTGTTATAGTCACCCAGTATTACTGTGTTTTGGTCTATTTTGCTCCTGAAATTGAGAAGGATCTGATTGACATACATGGATGCACCATTGTTTGGTGCATAAATATTTATGATTGTAATGTCTTTTTGATTTATGCTTCCTTTAAGCAGTATGAAATGTCCTTCTTTATCCCTTCTGACTATCTTTGGTTTGAAGTCTGGTTTATCTGAAATGAGGATGGAAACTCCTGCTTTTTTACTAAGTCCATATGCATGGTATGTTTTTTCCCAACCTCTCATCCTTAGTCTGTGGGCATGTTTTTCTATGAGGTGAGTCTCTTGAAGGCAGCATATTGTTGGGTCTTTCTTTTTAATCCGATCTGCCAGTCTATGTCTTTTGATTGATGAGTTTAGGCCATTTACATTCAGGGTTATTATTGAGATATGACTTGTATTTCCTGTCATTTTGGTTTTTTTTTTGGCTTTTAACTTAACTTGGTCTCTCCTTTGATTGGCTATTTCTTTAGGGCAATTCCTCCCCTTGTTGACTAACATTGCTGTTTTTCATTTCTTCCTCTTGGATTATTTTGCTGAGAATGTTCTGTAGGGCAGGCTTTCTCTTTGTGAATTCTTTTAGCTTTTGTTTATCATGGAAGGATTTTATTTCATCATCAAATCTGAAGGTAAGTTTTGCTGGGTATAAGATTCTTGGTTGGCATCCATTTTCTTTTAGAGCTTGAAATATGTTGTTCCAGGCCCTTCTTGCTTTTAGGGTCTGGGCTGAGAAATCTGCTGATATCCATATTGGTTTTCCCCTGTAGGTAATCTGATGCTTTTCTCTTGCAGCCTTTAAAATTCTATCTTTCTTTTGTATGTTAGGTATTTTCATTATAATGTGCCTTGGTGTGGATCTGTTGAAATTCTGTGCGTTTGGTGTCCTGTAAGCCTCTTGTAATTGGTTCTCCATCTCATTCATCATATTTGGGAAATTTTCTGATATTATTTCATTGAACAGATTATCCATACCCTTAGTTTGTATCTCTGTGCCTTCCTCAATCCCTCTAATTCTTAAATTTGGTCTTTCCATGATGTCCCATATTTCTTGGAGGTTTCGTTCATGATTCCTTACCATCTTCTCTGTTTGTTCGACTTTGTTTTCAAGATTAAATATTTTGTCTTCATTGTCTGAGCTTCTGTCTTCCAAGTGATCTATTCTGTTAGTTATGCTTTCTATTGAGTTTTTAACTTGGTTTATTGTTTCCTTCATTTCCTTGTTTCCTTCAAGGATTTTTTTTTTTTTTCAGAACTTCTATCTGTTTATTGAAATGATTTTTTGCTACCTACAATTGCTCTAGTAGATGATTATTCATAACCCGCATTTGCTCTCTAGTCACATCATTCTCTTCTCAGATCATTTTAATTATGAACATTCTGAACTCCCTTTCTGACATTCGTTCTATCATGCTGTCTTTGGCTTCTCTTGATATATCATCTAAGTTTGTTTGGGACACTTTCTTCCCGTGCTTTCTCATGTTGCTTGTGTATCTTCCCCACTAGTAGTGCGAATCAGAGGGATTGGAGTTTCCCTTTAAAGACTTAGAGTGTCTCTGCAGATTGTCAATACCTCACCTTGAAGAGATTATTATTAGCAGTACCCCATATAAACAATATGTGTCCTTAAACCATATAGAACCTATTTAGATATTAACTGCATTGTAATATACAGAAATGAGTTCAAATTACCTACTGCATAATTGATAGATTTGCAAGAAGGACCACAATTTCAAATAGCAGAAATAGAAGATGCTGAGGTGTTTAGAATATAATGTTAATGAGATAGGAATTTAGGAAGTGAGTCTATAGAGTTACTATGTTGAGGGAATAGTGAGAGTAGAATTAAAGGAAATAAGTTTTTAGCATGAGAAAAGAGAATGAGTCTCCAAGGACACAGCTATATTAGAGGGCGATAGAATGATAAGGATATTAATAAGAAAGAAGTGGGAATGTTCTGGCTACATTCCCCCCTTTTGTTTAAGGAACTCAACTGCTTGCTGGAAGGAAAGGGGGCGACGACCGCTCTGGCTGCTTCGGAGCTGGAAGGGGGCGGAGTTGGGGGCAAGCAGTTTGAAGTTCCTTTCTCTGTTTAGAAATTGGGTCGATCGAGGGGTCCATGGTAAAAGTCTGGTTGAGAAGAAATAGGCTGGAGGGCCATCTGAGAAATGGGCGCTCTATAAGAGAAACAAGAAGTCATGAGTACCGGGATAAGATTAATGCAACAATAAATTCCACAGCATAGGAACATACCCATGAGTATTATGGTGACAATAGAGGCTAATAATGTTTTCCACCAGGAGGTACCAGAAAACCAGGAACTAAGAATTTGTCCCCATGATAAGTCTGGGGAGGACATGGCCTTTATTTGAGAGTGCAAATCTTTAAGGATGTCAGTCAGTCAGTGTAGAAATAAAAAATCGGGTCAAATCGAGAAAATGAAGGACATGAAAAAACACCTACATCTGGAAGTTGGAGGCTGCCTTGGGGAATGGAATGTCAAAGATTTCCAGAACCCATTGATAACCAGATCTACCTGTCCTTATCAAGAACTGTAGGCAAGGAATTGCTAATTAACACCTGCTGGGACATTACCTGTTATCGCTTCAGCCCTTCCCCTGCCCTGCTGTCTGCTTTTCTGCTTTTACCACTCACATGCAAAAGTGGGCCTAGACAGAGAGGAAGAATGAGGGGGAAGGGAACAAGAGAGTAAAACTTATAAAAAGGACAGGATTTACTCGCCACACGGATTCCGCCTTTGGGTCCCCTTCTTCCACTCGGGAGAAGTCTGCTTTTACTTTTCTTTAATAAAACTTTATTTTCCACTCTAA
>JAJEJO010000427.1:501657-548848 GCA_020662805.1 Glaucomys volans
GGAAGGAAAAGAACTCCTTCCCCTTCACAAACATTGCAGAACTTTTCTGGGAAAACGTGTTCACTCTGTTTGTACATCTCCTTTTGATAATCTACCCCATTCACATGGTTGTAAATTCTCTTTCCTGCTTTGACACCCATGTGTTATGAGAGCCAAACTCAAATATCCAAGTGCCCATGTAACTCCTAGATGTCTCAGTCATTTAAACACCATTCTATATATTTGTGAACACTCTCCGTGGATGCCATCTCAATAATTTATCCTTTATTACATTTCACGCTTTCCTTCTGGCATGCCATCGTGTCTATTTTATTGCTGTAATTGTCATGCCTGTTGGTTGTTTCCTTTACTAAAATGTAAGCATCATGAGACTAGGTAACATATCTACAGTATTATTGCCTTTTCACCACCTAACAGAATAATTATTCAATAAGTATTTAACACTTTAAAAATGGTGGAGCTAATTCAGTTGTTTTGAAGATATGGTGCATGAAGCTCTGAACCTGTTGCAAACATTCATCTGTAAATGCAACATGCAGCAAAGTCTCTTTTAAAGCATTTGTCACAGTCATAATTTTTTGAATGATTAAAAATAATTTTTACAGATGTTTATGTTTATCTTCATTTTTACCATTGGGCTCTAGTCATTTCTTTGTATAAATCCATGTCAATGTCTATGAGACATTTTTAATAGAACAAATGTGCTGAAATAGTTTTAGTTTGTCTGAAGAGTATTCCTTACTCATTTTTGAAGTGTGTTTTTACTGAAGATAGAATCATAGGTTGACAATTTTTTCAGTACTTTAAAGATGTCACTTTGTAGTTTCTTATAAGACCTTGACTGTAATTCTCTTGTTATTTTTAGTATATATAAATTGTCTAGCAGTACAAGGTGGTACATACCTGTAATCCCAGTCGCTCAGGAGGCTAAAACAGGAGGATGGCAAGTTCAAAGCCAGCCTCAGCCTCAGCAACAGTAAGGCATTAAGCAACTCAGTGAGACCCTGTCTCTAAATAAAATACAAAATAAGTCTGGGGATGTTGCTCAGTGGTTGGGTGCCCCTGAGTTCAATCTCTGGTCCCCCCCTCAAAATACATATATAGAGAGATACACATATATAGCTATAGATATATAGATATAAATTATCTATTTCTCTTACTGACAAAGATTGTTTTTCTTTTTTGGCTTTCGCCAGTGTGACTGAACTGCATCTTGATATCTGCGTGTGTTTTTCTATTTTGTTTTGTTATCTGTTCTGCTTTAAGTTCTCTGAACTTCTTGGATCTATAGTGTACCCTCTTTCATTCATTTTAGAAAATTCTCAGTAATTTATCTCTTGATGTGTATGTATATCTTTCTTCTTCTCTCTTGATACTTTCTGTGGGATTGAAAGACCCTCATGGTAAATCATTTGATATTTTCTCACAGCTCCTGACAGTCTGCTCTCTTTTTTGTTTCTGTTTATAAATTTTTACCTTCGTTACCTTTTTTTCTCTGTGATTCAGTTTGCATTAAATTCTGTTAACATAGACTTGATTCTTTCTTTAGCACGGTCAAGCCTACTACTATGTCCATTGATGAAATTCTTCAATTCTTGCATCATGTTTTATTCTTATTTATTATTTATTCTTATTTCCATTTGACTTTTTTCCTGTAGTTTTCCTGTAGTTTTCATCTCTGCTAAAGTTTCCCATTCATGAAAATTCTTCCTTTTTAACTAAGTCTCTAACAAATTTTACGTATTTATTTTGAAGTTCCTGCCCCTTAAATTTAACATCTAGGCCATCTGTGATTGATTCTATTGATTGTCTTTTCTCATTTTTTTCCCTTTTTCTTAATTTTTAAAAATTTTTGAGTGAATTCCTGATATTAATGCATAGATAGGCAAGGAATAGGCAAATACTATTTGTGCTTGGAAATGGGTATACCTCTTATTCTCTCAAGCTGTTAGTCTGAAGGTTTGGGATAAGGTATTTAGGAGTGAAACTAACATGCCAGCCCACATTGGTCTTTAAAAAAAAGATACATACACACATATATGTATATATTTAGTTGTAGGTGGACACACTATCTTTATTTTATTTTTATGTGATGCTGATGATCGAACCCAGGGCCTCACATGTGCTAGGTGGGCACTCTACCACTGAGTCACAACCTCACCCCCTCACATTCAGTCTTCAATCAGTACTTTGGATTATTTCTTACTACCTTATATGATGACAATTGCTTCTTCCTTGCTTGTTCTTTTTGGAATTCAGGGAATTGGTGCTCTGCAATATCAACTTTCTAATGAGTTCAAAAAAAGTTGTACTTTTGTGGTGAACATGTGTTTTTCCCCCTCAGCTTTTTCTCCTTGGCCAGTGGCAACACTATTAATTAGCCACCTTCCATGTCCTCTAAGAAAACTGAAAGCTCGTGACATGTTTTCCTTGGATGATGTTTAAAATATTTCTTTGAACTATCTATTCAGTAAGGAACCTCTTTGACCTATAACATAGGGTAAGAAGAAATATCAATTAGTTCCACGTTTAGATGGGTCTTGAAATGTCTTATTTTTCTATTGCCTCTTCAAAGCAGCTTTGGGTTGATCATGATCACAGTGGAAATAACACTAATTCCCTCCTTTCTCACTGTTATATTTAACTCAAAGGGAAATGACAATGAGTGACATTCATGCTGGGAGAATTATTAAACACAGTGGAAATCATATTTCCTTCTCTTCAGTTGTATTCTTTGAAATTCATTTATATTCATTCTCTTTCTTGTCATTCTTAAACCAGGCTGTTAAATTTTAATATTTCTGTACAAAGACTTAAAATACCTTCAAAAATTAGTTTTCTATTTTGTAACATTTAAGTCTGTTATCCCATGCTATTTGTGTTATCATATTTGTGCATTTTTTATTTCAACATTACAAAACTGAAGCCTAGATCTGGAGTACAAGAACTCTGTGCTTTCTACATGTGTCCAAACTCTTTTCCTTGAGAAAGCATTTTATGGTTGAAATCTGAGGTTATAAATCTGTTAGAGTGCCAATAAGGGCCTTGTGGTAAGAATATGTACCACGTGTTGTTTTGCTTTATTTTTTTATTAAACCAAGACAAGCATTTTGGTACTTGAATTGGTTCTTCCTGCATTGGACCTCCTGGTGGCTTAAGCCGAGTAGCAAAGCTGGAAGATAAGTCCATCTTTGAAAGCCCTGAGCTGACATTATTTTAAAAAGCAATCTACAAACTTCAGAGATTTTGTAAAATGATGTAATGCTCACACATTTTTAAGTTAATATCAGAATTGAATTTATCATTGGTTTAACAGTCATAAAAGATCCCATGTTTAGGATACCACATACATTTTATGTACCTAAAATGTATTTGTCAAAACCTCATATCTTCAGCTTTAGCTCATTTTAATGGCAATTTTTTTCCTAATTAAATGGCAACGTTAATTCTCATCACCAAACCAATCACCAAATTGAATTTCCTGTTAAAAAAGTCTGATTTCATTTTTTAGGTTAAATGAACTTGTAATAGCATGTCTGAGCCATGCTGATAGGTGGCTGCGTGGAGAGCTGGAAAATGGGGCAGTTGTGTCATTCATATTTTATCAATTAGGCTGAGCATGCAAAGTGCCTTTGGTGACACAAAGTTATTGGGTTCTTTGTTTGTTATACCCAGGGTATAACAGTAAAATTTAAAAAGGCTGGATGTTAGGTTTAGATTTTGTGAACTGGGAGTGGACCTTTGTGAAAGACACCAGGAAAGGAAAAGAAAGGCAAAACCCAGACACAACTGCAGGCACATCAAATTTTAATTTTAGATAAATTATAAATGGATGCATATGCATGCTGAGGATCTGCAAATGTTCCCCTTAAAGCTATTGCTTCCTGTCTTCCATCTGGAAGGAGTTTTTACCGGTAGGAGTGTGTGGTGAAGACTGTCCTGATACTTTATTCCAAACCTGATAATGACCTAAAGGGAATACCTTCCACTCCTTTTCACATTCACTTAAAACTAGTGGCAGTGTTAATTTTATTGAGGGCTTACTCAGTACCAAAAAATATTGCACAGCTCACAGCAACATTATGGATCTGGTATTATCATTATCCCCATTTTAATGAAATAAACCAAAGTTTAGACCCAGGAAGTAATGCGACTGAGGTGACACAACCCCTAAGTGTTGAATCCAAGTAGTTTGCCTGAAAACCCAGGTGCCCACCCACAGGCTTTCTTCTGTCTCAGGAGCCTTTTCAGATTACCTCAAAAGAAATTTCACCCTCACTGTGTATTTTAGTTTGTTGATATTATGTAATGCAGCGTATCTGGAACCTTATTTAGTGCAAGTGTAAGTCACATAGTAATTTTTTTTTAAATAAAAATTGTGTTCCAGGAGGTCTTCAGCAAGGTCAGATTCTGCATGTGTAACAAGTTCTGGTTCCCCTGAGTGGCTCAAATGTTCTCAGTCCTGAATGCACAACATCAGCTGCTGATTTGTCCACTACTGAGATTTGGTGATAGGGCACAGGTAAAGGAATTTCAAAACGCTTTATTGGGTGGCTAGCAGCTAGAATGACAAACCACGGTTAAATATTTCTGTATAAAAATATTAAAAAAAGGAGGGTCAAAAGGGGGAAATTGGAGGATGTGTATTTTAAAAAGCTCCCTTACGTAGGGTGATTGGAAAAGTAGGAGGGAGTTGATGGACGTGTTAAGTCTGCTGTCCACCTTGCCAATCCATTCTCACTGTGCTGTGCTCTCAGCTCTAGACATCATAATGTGCACTCTGTTGATGGGCATGATGACAAAACCGTGCGTTTGGAGGATATAGCTTTTGAAAAAAACCCCAAGTGATTCTGATAGTGCCTTCTGCACCCAGAGAATCACAGGTTAAGAGCATTTATTATGATTGCTTTTCAACTGTCTATAGTGTTTTGAGATTCTTCTCAATTTCTCTATCCCTAGTTCTAAAAATATTACATATCAAAAAATAAAATCTTGTGAAATCTTTTTAAGACATACTATTGATTGAAAGAATTCAGCAAGTTCTCATTCATTGTAAGACGTATTATTCATTCAACAAATATTTGCCATGTCAACAAATAATTCCTATACTGAACAATATGTTAGGAAATTAAAGATACATTCTTAATCCTCAAAGGACTCAGAGTCTAGAAAAGGAAGGAAAACTATACTTTCTACAAGTATGTATGGAAGTGTGAGGAAGTTCAGAAGCAATGTCAGAGGCCCTTGAGAGAAGTATCCAGCCAGGGAAATTTATCCTGAAATTAATGGAGTAATTAGGTCTCCGTTCGGAGACCAGCTGGAGGTTTAGTGAAATGAGTATCTAATGAACACAAACTCAAGATCTCTAAGCCCGTGAGTTGTTAATCTAGAAGTTAAAACACTGTTAGGGAAAGGGGTGCAAAATAAAACACTGTCCTAGCTACGTGGATTTTATTCACTGTCCACATGAGCCTATTGGCAGTTTCTTTAATAACAGAAGAGAAATAATTTCTGTAAACATTTTGGCATCATTCAGTATAGACCACCTGTGCATACTTAAGCAGAAAATAAAATATTTTTAATTAGTGATTTTGTAATTCAAATACCTCTACAGGCCTGAACAGTTTTAACATAATATATTGAGAATACATGATAGTACGTAAATTATAGATTACACAAAGCAAAAGAAAATCTCTGATATGTAAAACAGAAAATAAAGATAACTTCTTCATTTTCTCTAGCAAGTTGAAAATGTGAGGCAAAACTACCCCCAACCTGCCTGTATTAAAAGCAGTTTCCATATAATAATTGGAAGCAAATTGCCCCAAGGGTCACAAATTCTAAATTTCTACGATGTGGGCAAATCTATGTACAGGAAAAACAGCATATGTATCCCCTCTCTTTCCAAATATCAAAGTAATTATAGGGGTAGGAAAGTCTGTTATTGCCTCTCAATTTTCCACATGTTCTAATTATTCTGGCTAATTAGAAAATTATCAAAAATAAAATTATTAAAAACAAATAAAACCCTTACTAGCATTTTTTTTTTCACATCAATATATTCTTTCTCAGCTCCGAAGAAAAGCTTGTGCCTAATCTATAAAATGGCTACAGATGACACCTAATCTTGGACTCAGACACTTGGTCTTTACAGGCTTATGGAGAACACAGCTTCTTCCTTTCTAAGTCAAGAAGTTAAGTTTAGAAAACTAAATTTGAGTGAGGCAGTTAAGGTGATTTTCTATAAATCAGACAAAGTCTCTCAAAACACCTGTTAATATTTAACTCAACGACTGTTTAAAATTTTAGCCAGCTAGTTTATATGTATTTGTGTAAAATAATTATTCCCTTCCTTCTGGTAGGAGTAACTACATATTAAACATGTTGGAATTATCTGATTTATCTGCTAATATCGATTTTGAGAATGTCCTTTCTAACTCTTTGGGCGAGGTATTAGAGTCTACCAAAGATGCCGGTGCCTTAATCCCAAAACCTGCAAGTATGTTAACTTGTTTTTTTTTGGTTTGTTTTGGATTTTTTTTCCTGGTACCAGGGATGGAACCTAGGGGTACTTAACCACTGAGCCACATCCCAGCCCTTTCTTATTTTTTTTTATTTTGACACAGAGTCTCGCAAATTGCTTAAGGTCTCTCTAAATTACTGAGGCGGACTTTGAATTTGCAATTCTCCTTCCTCAGCCTCCTGAGCTGCTGGTGTTACAGGTGTGCACCTCTATGCTCAGCTGAACATGTTATCTTAAATGACAGAAGGGACTTGCAGATGTGATTGACTAAGGCTCTTAATGAGGCAAGTACCCGAGATTATCCAGGTGGGCTCAATGTCATCACAAGGATCCTTATAAGAGGAGGCAGATAGTGGGAGGCAAGAGTTAAAGAAGTCAGGAAATAGGGGATGCGGGCAGCTTCCAGAAGCTTAAATGGTAAAGAAATGAAATCAGGACCTCCTGGAGGAGGCGGCAGCTCAACTGATCTGTTGACTTGGGTTCACCAAGACTGAGCTTTGTACTTCGGACCTCCACAACTTTAAGAAAATGAAATTATGCTTTTTTGAACCACTGTGAAGTAAATTTTTATAGCACGATAGGACAGAATCTACCTAAACATTGTACAAATTGGCCCTCATGCTTACATGAAGAGAGTGGAGGAATTTAAGTTCAGGCTGCGAACCAAAAGAATAATGTGGGAATAGAAGTTTAACTGTATCTTAACTATTATTGTCACATTACTGAAACAGGAAAGGGTGAGGGGACTCTAAGTTTCCCATTAGCTTTTAAGCTCATTCCCTGTGAGAAGAATGAAAATAGGGGCAAGCTTTTTTTGCAAGAGAGGTAAGGAGGATATGTGCATGTGAAATAGTGCACGTTTAATGTTTAATGTGGTACAAAGAAAATGGGAGAAAAACTGGCAATGACATGGGCCTGATCATTTTTCCCTATAGATCAGTTCAGACTTTAAAGTCATGGCTTTGTCAAATTCTGTATAACTGAATAAATAGCAAAAGTGACTTTTTTTGCATATTTACAAATATTCCAAATGTAGCTTGTAGGTGAAAACGCAGCTTATTCACATGAAGCGAAAACTTTAAAAAAATCTTTTGGCCAATTTCATAACCGTAACTGCAGTGCTAGCATGTTACCAGCAAGGTGACAACCATAGCTTTATTTATGAAATAGAATCTTCTCGTTAAATTTGTGAACCATCCTCTTTATGCCCTAAAAGCACTAAGTATATTAAAGTTTAAATATATAAAGCGGATTTGGGTGAAATTACATTTAAAAAAATCAGTTTGCAATGTAAGTCAAAGATTACGTCTCCTCTTTTCTACCTCAAAATAACAGCTTGGTGGTGCTATTTACACAGCCACCACCACACCAGTACAATGCTTCTGGTCAAAGCATGTGGAAAGCTTTTCCTATACAACACTAAATCACAGATTCCCTTATCTTCTTTAAGTATCCAGTGAAAATGAGAGTAATCCTATGTCCAATATAACTCATTAGTTTCTAAAACTTAGATTACTAGAATTGAAGTTTTGTTGTCTTTTAAAACAGTTTTATAGAAAACTCAAAATGTTAAAAATTTAAAAATATGCTGTTTTCCAGTTTCAGCAATAAAACACACGACCGAACTTGTTTTTGTTACCCCTCTGCAATACTCCCACCCAACTAGACACCTGGCTTCTCTATTCTAAGTCTTACTTTACTCAAAAGCCCCTCATAAAATTCTGATGGTCACATTTAAGAATTTATTCTTTAGCTTATTTAAATTGACAGATTACATACATTTAAATGTGCACAACATGTTTTGAAATACATTGTGGAATGACTAAATTGAGCTAATTAAGATGTACTACCTCACATACTTGTTTTGTGGTAAAAGCAACAGTCTCAGCAATTTTCAATAATACATCATTATGAATTAGTCACATGTTACACAATAGATCTCTTGAACATATTTCTCCAACTAAGTGAAATTTTTATTTTTTAACATCATACTACCCCTACCTCCTAAATCCTGGTAATCACCTTTCTACTTTCTATGGGTTAAATTCTTTTAGATTCCACATAAGTGAGATCATGCATTCTTTGCCTTTCTTCCCTTAAAGGGATTTTTCATTCTTACCTTTTTACATATTTAACCTTTAGGATTTTTTACAATTGTTAATCATGTGATCTACATATTGTTTTAATTCTTTTTGAATACTGAATCTGTTAGAGTCCTTTCTTTAGGAAGACTTCAAATAGAACTTAATCTGAAATTTCCTGTTCTTGTCAGGTGGGGTGGTACTTTCTGGAGAGTGTCAGCTATTTTAAATAAAAACTGATGAAGTTCTTGACATTAGGAATAAGCTAGTATCAACAAAGCTGGTAAGTATAAGATTAGAACAAGTCATTAAGGATCTTACAATGAGGCAAGTACCTGCAATTATCCAGGTGGGCCCAATGTCATCACAAGGATCCTTATAAGAGGAGGCAGACAGATCAGGGTTAGTAGGAGAGGCAGGAGGCAAGAGAGAGCATGGCAGTGGCAAGAGTTAGGGAGCCAGGAGATGAATGCAGCAGCCTCTAGAAACTGACAGGGCAAAGTGGAGTCTCCTCAGAACCTCTGCGAGGAGGCAGCTCTGCTGACAGGTTGACTTCAGCTCAGCAAGACTGTTTTGTACTTCAGGCTTCCAGAACTGTAAGAAAACTAAACTGTTCTTTTGAGTCACATTGTTTAAATGAATGAATTTGTTACAAAACCAGTAGACACTGGACAAATAGGTCCTCACATTTATGAAATGGAGTGGAGGAATTTACCCATTTATTGAATTCACTGTCTATATTTTATAAAAACAGTTCATTGTCCAAATAGAGCCATTTTCATTGTGACATCACAAGTATTTCTCTCCAAGTCATGATTTCCTATAGCCCAGGATTATTATTTATACCAAGCAAGGGCTTGCTACCAGGAGTGTATAGAAGTCAATATGATGGCACTATAGCTAGGTTTATTTTTCCCCCTCAAAAAGAAAATGCTTTTATTGAGGACTATCAAGAAAACGGGAAATAAGATTCAAGTCGATCTCCCCAATTCATTAGTAGAAGGATGGTGTATGAAAAGGAGAGGGGAGACACTGTGGACTGGAATTTGTGCAAAGAATTGAAAGGGGTGTTTGGGTTTCTTTTGCAAGGTGGGGATGGCATCATGCCTCTTCAAAGGCCACCTGTTTCTTTTTGAGGTCATTATCTTGTTTTATATGCAGATTTTGTGCCATACAAAGGTCATAAGCCCGTAATCTAGTTTCTGTGTATGTCCATTCTTGAAAAACTGATTTTTAAATCATCCTTGAGTAAATCAGGCACTTCCTAGGAAATAATGCTGGGTGTATTTGTCTTCCTGGGTTTATCTCAAACTCCCCTGTTGGAAGTGACAGGGAGCTCTGTCTGGTCCACCAGCAGGATTCTTGGTAAACGCCCTTCCCTTGCGCTCTCTGACTACTCACACAAAAGGCTTGTGCACAGATTCCTAGGGATTCTTTGAAAAGATTTTTTTAACTTGTTTCCCTGGTAAGAAGGAAATCAGATTTTTTTTTTTTCCTGCTGTTTACTAGCTATTACACTCCAAGCTATTGTCTCCTGTCTAACCAGGTAATTCAAACACAAGACTGAATGCAAATGTTTGAAACTCTGCCAGAAATGCTTCGATTCTCA
The DNA here is from genome assembly GCA_020662805.1 of Glaucomys volans. Lineage (NCBI taxonomy): Eukaryota > Metazoa > Chordata > Mammalia > Rodentia > Sciuridae > Glaucomys > Glaucomys volans. The sequence goes on from JAJEJO010000427.1 coordinate 511,871, forward strand.
TTATCTTTACAATAAAACCTAGAAACCTTACCCTGGCTTTCTAAATCCTGTGTGACCTAGGCTGTGCCTACCTTGTGACTTTCCCATCTTAAGAGCATCAACCTATTAAGATTGCTTTCTGCTTGCAAATGGTCTCTTTTCCACTTTAAGATCCACACAAATGGTCTCTTCTCCACTTGAAGATCCGCACACACGTGCCATTGTCCTCTTGCACCCATTTTCCTGAGTTCCACTAATGGTAGTTCTTCTCATGCAGTTGCATCATGCAGGGGTGGACAAAATGAAAAACAGTTAGCAAGCTAGAGGAAGAGCTGAAGAAATGCAGGAGAAAGAACAATTCCTGCAAGTTCCTCCCTATTGCAGCTTTCAGCAAATAATAAAGCTGAGGTAAGGAGACTCCTTGACTTTAAGGATGTTTGGTGTCTTCTAAGGTTTGATACTTGATTACAAGCCATCAAAAGCAGTGAGAGTAAAGTATCAACTTGTTTTTGACCTAATCCCATGAGTTATATTTGAAAAATATTAGACTGAATTTCTGAAAGTGACATGTTTAAGCTCTGTGTTCCTAAGTGCAGCATGGCCTTGACTATTAAATTGAGAAGTTGAGATGGATTGTATTTCTGTATACCTGAGACTGTTTAACCTGAATTCCTTCCTGTTACATTTGACTATAATAGTCCCTATGGCCTTGACTTCCTGAGGCTCCTAATTGGTTCAAGAAGGAAGAAGTTGATCAGCAAGGAAGCAAGATGGCTTAATGAGGTCACAGATCTTACATGTGTTGATCCTTACTCATGTCCAGGAGTGTCCTTCAAACGCCATTCGCAAGTCACCCCAGCCCTTCTTCCTGAAATTCTGCCTTCCTTGCTTCACCTACATTGTTTATTCTCAGGTTGTAGCTTTAATCATCACTTTGTGAGTGAAACTTTTACAGACATTTTATATACTTTCCAAGGACCAAGGGCTTTTTCCTTAATGGCAACAACTTCAATTTTATGTTTATTCAAGTAGTCATTTGACTGTCATCTCTTTCCCACTAAACTAACTGTAGGATTGTCATCAGAGACCTGACATTGAGTGTCCCAACAGATCAGATTCAGCCACTGGCACCTTGAGAGCCCAATCAGAATAGTTGAGTGGGGAAGAAGTGAAAAGGAATTCATTATTCAGTGTGGCTACACAGGGACAAAACAGGGAGACCAGCATCCTAAAACCTGTCTTCTAGGTACTGATCAGGGCTTCAAAATTGCATAGGGTAAGGACCAAAGCAAGAGGGCAAGAAGTACACAGTCCAGAAGTCTTGGTAGATCTGTAGTCTGACTGATCATCATTTCAGGCCTGGTTGTCCTGTTCTGGTGGCTCCAGATGGGTTGTTATTACTCAAGGAGCAATTCAATTCCTATAATGAGATGACTGCTCCCACTTCAGGGCAGCCTGGATTGTGTCCTGGGGTGATTTTTCCCACTTGAGGAGAGGCATTCTCAGTTCCCATTGTGCAATGATCTGCCTGCAAGAATCACTTTTCCTGGACTCTTGAAGACCTAAAGATGAAAATAAGATACTTTCAACTTCGAATGGGGGTAAGAGAGTTAGATGAATTTAGGGCTAGTCAGCCTGTATATTACCAGTTTTTAGGCAGGTACTAATTAAATAATTAGCAAGAATCTGACCTAAAGTTTAAGACAGCAGGAGACAGCTGCGGGGTCCCATGAAGACTTTGTTTTTTAGCAAAAGTAACCTTCAAGTCTGTGCTATAGGATCCACGAGGCCAGGACCATGTCTCCTGAGTTTGCCACCTTATCAGAGGGTCCCTGAAGAATTATTGGCAGTAGTAGTTGCTCACAGAACAAGTCTTAATAGCTGTATTTATTCAGTGATGAAGTTAACACATAAATTCCATACATTTGGTCTTTTTTTTTTTTTTTTACTAAGTTTTTTTTATCTTCTGTATCCTTGTAATGCCAAACTGAATTAAAACTGAGATCAAAGGCCCTGTGCTGATGTTTTCTGCTATTTCTGTGATTTAGCTTCTCTGTGGGAAAATATTTTTTCCTCAGTCTCTTTTAGAAAGAAAATGTCTGATAACATGGTCAGGAATATCATTCTTCCATTCTCAAAATGCAAAACAACACAAAACTAAACCCTTTCCTTGGTGCTCTCTGATCCTGTCTCATGAACAGAATTCTCTGGGCCATCATATCGAGTTGCTCTTTGCTTTGCCTTTAATTCCTTCCTGCCAATTTGAATGGCTTATAAATACATATACAAACATGTACCAAGAAATTTTTTCTTGATTATTCCTAAACTGATACTTTTAAAATTTCTTGCTGTAATATTCATTGAAAGCATATCTCAAAAATGCTGCATAAGACTGCAAAAATTTTAGGAATTGTGCTACTGAATAAGGCCACTAGGTATGTCATGATTTTAGCAAATCCACTGTCGAAATCCAGCATCACTGGAAGTTGAAAAATGTGTGGCCTTCGAATGTCCTCATGTAGCACATGCCTGCCATCACTCAAAAATGTAGCTTCATGGTTTCATTGAATAAGAAGTTCACTTAACAATGTAATCAAATCTTTTTATATTCTAACACAGGATTCTTTTACATAAGTCTTAAAAGCTCTGGAACTGTGTGCATTTGTTATTATAAGCATTAGAGAATATTTTTCTGTGTCTTGTAATTAGAATATTTTACAGGAAAGCTTCTATAATATAGGCATATATATTGTGACAAATTTTTCTTTATATATCATAATATTTAGTGTACAAGTTCTATCAGATATGCTTGCAAAATCTATTTTTCAAGCATGGTGTACTTAAAAGGACTTTTGAATTTTTGAATTGCTTCAACTTTTGCATAATTTCTACATGTATGTCAACCATCCTTAGTGATTTTAAATTAATCAAAGTGAAAGCATGTTGTATACCAAAGCAACTGTCCCAGTAGATGGGCTCCTCAGCATCTGTTTCAATCTTTAATTCTATGTGATCTTCCGAAAATCTCTTTTGACAAATGAGAATACTGTTTGGATCAGTGAGGATTAAATGGTCCAACATGTAAAATTGCCTAGCCTGTCTTATGGCACATAAATGGGTCAATATATGTTTTATTTCTTCCATTTCTCAATCTCTGTTCATATGCACTCATTTTTTTTTAGGTTTCTTGTTTTTTTTTTTTAATATTTATCGAATTTTATTTATTTTCTTATTTTTTATTTTTACAGATTTCATTTTGATTTGTACACCTATGGGGTACAAATTTTCATTTCTATGGTTGTGCATGATGTACATTCATATCATTATTAATCATACATGTACATAGGGTAATGATGTCTGTCTCATTCCACCATTTTTCATACCCCACCCTCTCCCCTCTCATTTCCCTCTACATAATCTAAAGTTCCTCCATTCTTCTCTCATCCCCCATGTCCCTGCAACCAGATTTTATATCATCCACTTATCAGGGAAAACATTCGGCTTTTGTTTTTTGGGGATTGGCTTATTTCACTTAGCATGAATAATCTTCAATTCCATCCATTTATCTGCAAATGGCATAATATTCTTTATGGCTGAGTAGTGTTCCATTTTGTGTGTGTGTGTGTGTGTGTGTGTGTGTGCGTGCGTGTACACACATACCACTGCTTCTTTATCCATTCATCTGTTGAAGGGCATCTAGGTTGGTTCCAAAGTCTAACTATTGTGAATTGAGTTGCTATAAACACTGATATGGCTGTGTTACTGTAGTATGCTAATTTTAAGTCCTTTGGGTATAAACCAAGGAGTGGGATAACTGGGGTCAATGTGGGTCCATTCCAAGTTTTCTGAGAAATCTCCACGCTGCTTTCCAGAGTGGCTGAACCAATTTGTAACTCCACCAGCAATGTAAAAGAGTGACTTTTTCCTCACATCCTCGCCAACATCTATTGTTTGTGTTCTTGCATCTTCCACTTGGCATACATTACAATCAAGAATCTTATGTCAACAGATTTGTCACCTCTGATGCCAACAATACTAGTGATAAGAATAAGAATTGCTAACACTCATAGTGTGCACAATCCTTACAACATGGAGCCACTACTAATACCCATATCCCACAAACAGTAAAATTGGGGCAAGGAGTGCTTAAGCTATGATCCAAGAGTGTTCACGTCATAAGCCATAGGCCCCAGGCAGTCGGACCACAGATCATAACTCTGAAACATTGTACTGCACTGGCTTCCATTCTCTCCCTCAAAGCAGGGCAGAGTGAAGAGCTCTGCCACTGGAGTCATGCTGCCTGAGATCACTCCTGATGTTGTCATTTCCTATCTGTGATCTTGAATCTCTAAGCCTTTCAGAATCAATCTTCATTACACCTGTAGACTGAGACTAATGTAAGAAATGTGAAGATACTAAATTTTTTTTGGTTCAAAGACTGGCAGAATATAAATGTTAGCTATTTTTGTGACAGTTTAGGTATACTCATTTTCCTTTTTCCTGTGTCTAAATTTTCTTTGAAGGAATCATGGATTTTGGGGGAAAATGTTATTTGTCTTTGTGATCCTTGGAATCAGTTACACTGACCAAAGAAGACTGCAAGCAAGAATGCCCAAAACCTCCCAGACTCCCTTGTCTCCATTCATTACTTTTCCTAATTCTGTGCACAGTGTAATGTGACCACAATACATTGAAGTGAATTCAGATGATTAGCAGACATCTTTTCAAAAATATTCCCTTAATGGGCTCATAAAAATAATAGCCTTTAATGGAGAATGATTACTCACATTTAAATCCCTCAACTCTAACTGAAGTGATCCTTTCTATGAGGAAGGTACTTTCTTGCTGGCATAGCCCAGGACCACCCTAGAAACAGTTTGAGTAAAATTTACATTTTAAAGGAATGGAAAGCAGATAGCTTCCTGATAACATCCAACAACAGCAAGGAAGCACATTTCCTGAGCATGTTGGATAGGTCAAAAGAAGAAAAATCAATTCTATAAACTGAGGACATCTGGAATAAAAAAACTGATGAACCATGAATTTAGCAAATGCAACTGACTGTAGGGACTTGTTTTATTCGTAGTAGAATTTTTGTATTCACAATCTAGGAGCTTAGAATATTTCTATCTTGCTTAAAAAAAAAATGTCCTTGGCTCTCCACAGTTTTTTTTCAGGTTGCAAGCAGAATTATCCATGAAGGTGGTCTCCTTTCATCAAGTATATGGCTCAAAAGCTTTTAGAGTCAATGAGGTACATTCTCCATGTATAAATGCCAAAGTAGAAAATAGCATGGTTCTGCAGTCCTCAAGTCTCTCTCAAGTAAATAGTATAAAATTATTTTCAGCATTTTGCTGAGAGCAAAACACACAAAGCATCTGTTACATCATTCAACATTTATACCAAGGAAAGTACTAATACATAAAGCACATAGTATTCATTGTGCACCTACCAGACTCTCCTACATGGCTTTCAAGTGTTCATTTTAATCTTCACAGTCCTTTGTGGTAGGTTGTCATTTAATAAAACGTGAAATCTGAAGTTTGGAGGGGTTTTGAACCCTTCTAAACTAAACAGCAATATGGTGAACCCATGTTTCTGGGGTGGCTCCAGATACTGATTTTATACCATCTGTGAACTCACAGGAAAGTAGTATTGGGTCCATTTCAGTTCCCAACATTATCTCCTGTCCCTGAAACCTACTCCACACTCTACTAAGCTGTCTTGTACCAATCCATAGGTACCAGTCATGTCTCTCTACCTGCCTCCTTCAAGCCTTCTCATCTCATATGAGTCCCAATTCTCATCCCAGTTCTTAAAAGTCTTCCCTGTTTCCCCTCTTAATCTACTGGCTCCAACCACTGCAAAATAAAATTGACAACCCTCCCATCCTAAGATTCCCCTAAAACTTTACTCCTCATGATTGTCTTATTTAGCATATCTAGACTAAGCTTTTACGTGGTAGCTAATTAAGGGAAGCATAATAAAAATATCAGACAGGCTATATATTTGGGATGAGGCAAATCAGATTCAGTCCAGATCTGCTTGTTGACCACGTAAGGCTAGAAAAAATTTAGGGAATTACTAAACTGGTAGTTCTTAACACATTTTTTTTTTCTAGTTCCATTTTACTTAAGAGTAATGCCAGGTGGAATTTGACTTCCATCTGGGGGCAGGCATCTCAGAAAGATGAAGGATACATCACTTGCTCCCACTGCTTAGTAGCAGATTGTCTGTTCCACTCAGTCCTAGAAGGTGCAATCTAAGAGGTCAAGTCACAAACTTTTCATGAAGATCAAGACTACAATTATTGACTTAAAGTGGGCCCATAATAAGAAATGTAGAAGTCCTAGTTGTAGAAGATAGAATGTCTACATTTTAATATTGACTTTTTGATAAATGTTGACAGAAAAGAATAAAAATTCTTAAATCTTGTGGCCTCATATTTGGAGAAGCAAAATATTTAGCATGGCATCTTTATCTGGATAGTAGGAAGCTACTTATAAATATTTAAAAATCTTTGGCTTCCTTCACTCATTTCTAAAGCTTAATGATTAGAATATTTCTTCTGCTTTCCCTTATCTTTAGCCTCCCTCAAAATGAACTTCCACGTGTTTTCTTCCTGCCCAGAATTAACTGACCAATCACAAATTTCTGACCCTTTTCATATGTGTAGTCCCTCATTGCTTAATTTTTGGTTTTAGAAAGATTAACTATCTTAACAATTTCTTACAAATTTGCTCCTAGATTCCTTAGAAAACTTGGAATGGATCCACCATTTGACTCAGCTATCCCACTCCTTGGCCTATACCCAAAGGACTTAAAATCAGATTACTACAGTGATGCAGCCACATCAATGTTCATAGCTGCTCAATTCACAATAGCTAGATTATGGAATCAACCTAGATGCCCTTCAATAGATAAATGGATAAAGAAACTGTGGTATATATACAGAATGTAATATTATTCAGCCATAAAGAAGAATAAAATTATGGCATTTGTAGGTAAATGGATGATGTTGGAGACTGTTATGCTAAGTGAGATTAGCCAATCCCAAAAATCCAAAGGCCGAATGGCCTCTCTGATAAATGAATGATGATGCAAAATGTGGGGGGGAAGTGTGGCAAGAATGGAGGAAGGATAGATAGCATAGAGGTAAGGGAGGGGTGGAGTTGGGGTGGGGGGATAAGAAGAATAACAGAATGTGTGACAGACATCATTGCCCTGTATACATGTATGAATGCACAGATGGTGTGACTCTACTTTGTGTACAACCAGTGAAACAATAGCTGCACTCCATTTGTGTTCAATGAATCAATAAGTAAATAAAAAAAAAATTTGCTCCTAGTAGAAAAACAGGATGTTCTGCCCATTATATGTAGTAAGGTTTGCTTATAACCAACTTCCAAGACTGTTTAATCTCTAAGACATTTTCTATGGAATTATCTTCTAAAGTATGGACAGTACCACCATTACGAGTGGGAAACATGTATGTTAATAACTATTGCATTTTTAAATAGCTCTGACAATCTATATTTCATTATAATTGTATTTTAAATTGGCTCTCAGATTTGACAAGTCCTATATTACGTGCCTTTAACACCTCACTTGCTGCCCATATTAAATAGGAAAGCATGTGTTTGTACTCAATTTTTGCTTGCCTTTTGCTTGCTTACACTATCATAACATTTATCACACTCAATTATCAGGAAAAGGCCAATATTGAGGATTTAACCTCCAATATGTTGCCACAGTACTTGTTATATAATAGGCTTCATTTAATGTTGAAGGAATTTTTGCTAATGATGTTGGAAAGATTCCACCTCTTCTGTGAAAAGGCAACTTTATTACATTTTCTGAGTGACTAAAATTCAAAAAGTGCTAAAAAATCATGTTTACTCTCAAGTCAAGACCATTCTTTGAGGAAGTATATTGTCTGTTTATCAATTAGTAGATTAAGGCATGCTTGATCTATCTCAAATTCCTTGGTTTTGAGATTTCTAATTACAAATTTTAATAGGTTGACAATTTATTTGGTAATAATTGTACTTGGGAGGAGTGTATCTGTCTGTGAGCTATATTTAAATATCCCAACTGTAAATATGGTCACATATATTTATGTGACCTAAGTTTTATTCATCTTTAAAAGAGGATGGGGAATCCCTATTACCAAGAGGGATCTGGGAGGTTCTTTGAGATACAATACATTCTAAGGCATAAAAAAGTATGAATTTTACAATATCTCCATCTTTTAGATGGAGAATCTTTTGGAATCTTCACTGTAGAATTAACAATGATATGTTCAGCTTGACTGTTATGTGAAACAGCTGAGGCTCATTGATTGATCCAAGGATACATCCAGATTTCGTAGTTACAAGGGGTACATTATGTGTTGATATGATTGTATATCACTTGTTGAGATATAGGCACATGGTCATCAAGCTAAAATGATGGAACGTAGAAACACTAAACCTTACATTTTTACATTTTAATGTTTCCAAAAAATTCACTCTATAAAAATACTTTAGTTTCAGATAGTAGATACAAAGGGATATCTCATTACCTCCAGACTTTTCATCAGCATTTTGTATTTGTGTAGTTCCAATATTTTGGATGTTCCAGAAAGGACATGAAGTCCTCATGTGATGAAGAAAAAGAAGAATGTTAATGTTATACCAAATTGAGAAGAGCATTGAGGCCATATCTGACTAAGCTGCTTCCTACCCCTTTTGTGGCCAAAAAAGAAATGCCGTTTAGTATGATTTTACAAGTTTGAAAGAAGTGGGAAAAGACAGGGTGACAATACAAATCAAAACAATATTTTGTAAAGGAAAAATAAGTGTAATGCTAAATGAGTTTGATATCTATTTGCCCCACCCCAGAGGTTCTTTTAAACTACAAAATATTTACATATACAAATAGCATAGAAATTATAAGTTGAATTTATTTGTGAAATTAGTTTCAAGCAGGTAAGCCTGAATGTTTATCCTTTTACTCTAAGATTGCTGTGTTTCTCCATGCAACTAACCGTAAATTATAGTTTAAAATGTGAATAAAGCACTCATTTATCCAAATTACCTATACACTATATATAAATTACTTTTCCCTGAGTTCCTTCCATTGTGATTGTTTTCATTGCGGAACACAAATTGATCCAAGTTCACCTGGGGTTTCTGATGAGGCTGCTAAGTTGCAAACCTCTTTCATTTAGCATTTCACTTTCAATTCTTTTCACAAATTCTGTGTATTTATGTAAACCACCTGCCAAGTCTTCACATTTCTATAACATCCTAACTGGATTATGGAGACAAAATAAATCAGCAATCCTTTTTCTTAATATTCAATGCCTTGGGCATTTTTGCTTAAGGTAGATTCAGGAAGAACAATATAAAGAAGACATTCTGTTACATATTGTGGACTACACACAGTGTAGAATCGACTAGAGTGAAGTAATACTAACACTGTTTATGTTCTGTTGGGCACACCAGCAAGCTGTGTTGAAGGAACAACCTCTGGAAGAGAATCACATCCCAAAATGCACTCCACAGAAGCCACGTGTTTCCCCCCTTCAGAGAAAAAAGTTTAAGCTGTCGCCCTAGCACATCAGAAACTTCATTAATACAAAAATATTTTTTTACTTTTTTGCCTTCTCAATTCTGATCCTTTAATCCAACTGCCTGCTAATCATTTCTATCTGGATAATTTACATGTCTAACCCCAATGTCCTACCTAAGCTCACTAATATCTAAGTCTGCTCTTTCTTCTGTTTTTCTAATTAATAGAGCAAACTCCCATTCACCAGGCACACAATCTTTCAATTACACCCTCTCCTAGCTCTTCATATCAATACGGTCACCATCTACTTGCTCCTCTCTCATCCTGCAGTCCTTGGACTCCGTAGTCCTTCTTTCTGCCATTTGACCCTTCTCTTGACAGTTTGTAATAAGAAAATTGCACTTGATGTTCTTCCTCCTTTGCTCTTTGAGCTTTATATTCAAGATCACCAACATATATCCTTGACCAATCTTTCTAATGTTACCTTTCAATATTCACGTGCCTCGACTTTTCACTATGACCAAATTATATTCTCATCTCTGCAAATTTTTCCCTTTTATAACTTTATTATATTTTTGGTTGACTATACATATTTAGGGGGTACACCTAGTAATTAAAAATAGAAAATATAAAGATCAAATAAGGATAATTAGCATTTTCTTAAACTATCAATTGTGTTGGGAACTTACAAATTCATCTATCTCTTCAACATCTTTGAAAAAGATAAAACATTGTCAACCATCACTTTGGAACACTGGAACTTATTCCTCCTGTCTTGACTGTTATCAAACTTCCTCTTATGTCCCCTCACCCCTAAAATTCCTAGTCTTTAATGAGCGCTATTCTCTATTTGATGAAATAAACATTTTTCACTTCCATTATATGAATAAGTTCATATATTTGTCTTTGTGTCTGGTTTATTTCACTTAACCGATCTTACAGTTCCATCCATGTACCCACAAATGTCAAGGTATCTTTATTTTTAGAAATGAATAATCAGGTGTACCATGTTTATCCATTCTTCAGGTAGACACCTGAGCTTATTCCGTACTTCAGCCATTGTTCATGGTGCTTCTATGAGTGTGCACATAACCCGGGCAGACTGTCCTTATTTCTTTTGGATATATTCCCAGTGGTGGGATAGGTAGATCCTATAGTAACTTCTAAGTTTGTATCGAGGCTCCATACTGTTTTCCAATGGCTATACTAATTTACATTTCCACAACTGTATAAGAATTCCCTATTCTCCACATCCTCACTTGTATTGTTATTTGTCTTTTTGCTTCTAGCCATTCTAAGTGGGTGAAATGATATCTCATTGTGGTTCTGATTTGCTGTTGCCTAATGCTTAATGTTGGTCAGCACTTTCTTTATACTTGTTCGTTTGTGTTTCTTTTAAAAAATGTGTTTTCAGGTCATCTGCCTATTTTGATTGGATTAACAGTTATCTGAGTTCTTATATATTCCACAAAAAAATTCCTTGTTGTATGAAAGTTTGCAAATATTCCATTCTGCAGATTTTCTTTACTGTTTACTTTAGCTTAGTTTGACCAAATCTCATTTATTTTTGCTTTTGTTGCCTGTGCTTTTTTGTGGTGGTTTTAAAAATGTCACTGCATATACCAATGTTTTGTATTTTCCCTAAGTTTTCTTCTAATAGTTTAATAGTTTCAGGTTTTACATTTAGGTTTTTTAACTGATTTTTTTTTTTATATTACCCATTCAGTGCGAGAAGCCTCTAGTCTTCCTCTTTTAATACATATTAATATCCAGCTTCTTCAGCAGCTTTTATTGAAGAGACCATCCTTTCTGCAATGTTTTTGGTAACTTTTGCAAAGATTAATGTGCTTTTAATGCATAGATTTATTTCTAGGTTTTCTTGTTATGCTATCAATCTGTACATTTATTTTTGATGCGAGCACCCTGGTTTTCGGTAATATGTAGGTATCTTTTAAGATCGGGTATTGTAATGCCTGTACCTATATTCCATTTGCTAAGATTTCTTTGGCCACTCAGGGTCTTTAGTTTGATATGGATTTTAGGATTGTTTTTCTAATTCTATCAACAATACCATTAGTATTTCATTAGGAGTGCATTGAAACTGAAGTTTGCCTTGGTAGTAAAAACACTTCAACAATATTCTTAAAACACAAACTTGAGATGACTTTGCAGTTTTTGCATCCTCTTGAATTTTTCATCAGTGTTTTGTAATTTTTGTTGATCAGTTACTTACACTAATCCAATCCTAGATATCCATTTTGTAGTGACTAAGAATGGGATCGTTTTGATTACTTTTTCAGAAAGTTCATTATTGATGTATAAAAATGTTAATGATTTTTGAATGTTAACTTTATATTATGCAGCTTTATTGAATTTCAGTTCCAACAACTTTTGGTAGCCTGTTTAATCTCTAAATTATGTTGTCTACAAATTGGGAGAACTTGACTTCCCCCTTTGCTATTTGGATGCCCATTACTACTTTTGTCTGATTTCTTTGGCTGAGACTTTGAATATGTTGAATAAAAGTGGTAAAAGTGGATATCCTTGTCATGTTCTTTATCTTAAGAAAAGTGCCTCCAGCTTGATGTTGGGTGTGGTTGTGTTTTATACAGCCTTTGTTTGACTTACGTTTGTTACACAATCACTAAAGATTTTTGTGAGGTGTTTTTGAATGATATAAAGTCTTTAAATCATTTCATTTTACTCAGATTAAAATGACTCTTAAAATTATTTTGCTTGCATACTCTTAGCTCCAAATTATATGAATCTATAACTTTTGAAAGTTTTTCTTCAAATTGGTGCATACAAATGTTGAAGTTTATATAATGATAAAATCTAGTAATTTTCCCTCAGGCTTTTCTTTTTGCATATTAATTTTGCCACACCATTTTAACTTATTTACCCAGTAAGTATAAATGTTTTCATCCTTTTCTTACTGTACATTATTTCAATGCCCTCAAGTGTTTATTTAGTGTGTATCTAATGTACAGTTCATACCTGAAATTTAAAATGTTTATATATACTGATTTAAAAATGTTTTAGCTCATATCTTATATAAAAACTATACAAGCATATGAAGAACCAACACTGTTGTATAAATGTAAAAAGCAACTTATAATTAGAGAAGCTGTAGATTTTAATCACCTGCATTTTACATGCATTGTTATCCATTATTTCTTTATTATCCCCCATAGAGTCTGTTCTCCAGGTAACTTACTTTAATATACCATAAATCTAGTTCTTAATTCCTCTTTGCATGCAATCTTTCATGGCATGTTTATTTTCCTACCTAAACTTCATGGATTATGAAGTCCTCTAGAGATTTTGTTCGTTATATTCTCAATGTTTGTATTTTTCAAAGCACCTTTCTTGATTTCATGTGAAAGACGCCGAGGTACATATTCTGAAATTACAGATTTACCTCTCTCAAGCATGTTAAATATTTCCCTTCTTACTTTTTAAGTAAAATCTATCATACTGATTGCTATGCCATTGTTTCAGTTTTAAAATATTTCTTCCTAACTAGTTTCTCCATCTTGATATTACATATTAACATTATAATGCATCTTCATATTGATTAATTTTTATTCATATTGCTCTATACAAGTTTTCCCTCCTAAATTTGAAGAGCCATATTTTTCAATATTGGAAAATATTGACCATTATTGTTTTACACATTTTTGCAATATGTCTACTTCTACACCTGCAATGTAATATGCCTGTATGACTTCCTTCAGCTCTTTATCATCACTTTCTTTGCATGTTTTCTCTTTATCTCTGTCTGAATTATTTAAAATTTATTTAGGTATATTTTCAATTTCACTATTTCAGAATATCTAATGTCTATTAGACTTTAAATTTTGTTTGAAAATAGTCTAAATATACAGAGAAGTTATGAAAACTGGGATAAATATTAATGCATAGGAAGACCACAGGGCCCAAGCCATCTTCCTCACAGCTATGGAGGTACCTACTATCAGCTGGATGTATAACTATTGCTGTTGGTTTTGGCCTCAGACTCACTCTTTCCCTCTTTTCTTCCTGTACTCCTGGAAGCAAGTTGCTATGCAGAGGCCATCCTGAGGAGTGAGGAATTGGGCCTTGCCTCCTTGAGTTAGGATAGTCAGATAAGTTACCTAGAGTTCTTCAGCATAGGATATTTGTCTCTTCTCCCACATTTCTCATTTCATTCCTCAAATTATTACAGCTTTGTCCATTTGTAATGCTTGCCTTTGATCCTGTGCCACTTTGACAGGCTCTTGTTAATGAGATTACTTCCTTTCTTAAATTCAGTAACTACAAGTTGTTTCAAGCTCATTTTGCTTACTATCAAACCTAGACTCATTTCCTTTAGAAATCTTTATTCCTTTTATTATAGAGTAGTTAGAGGAAACATTGTCTGGATGCTAGGCATGCTTATTTACTACTGGCTGCCATTTCTTTTAGGCCTTCTCAGCTGACAGAAAAAAATGTTTACTTGAACTTACCTGTGTATAGACACATATCTATAAATGTTTGGAGATATATCTATATTAAGTTGAGCATGAGTTTGTGCTGATGTCTACAGACCTAATCTATTACCACATGCATAGTTCTAGCTTCCTCTCCAATAGTAAGGAACCTCATTCTACTGTCCATTTATTTAGTTTTTCCATTCAAGCGTATACATACAAGAGTATCAGAATTGTTAACATGTTTCATGGGAAAGAGTTTTCTCAAAGTACAATGGTTTTGTGCATTTTCAATTTCCCTAGAGTTAGACTTCACTCATTTATCCTTCTTCCTCACTTAGGGAAGTGTTTTTCATACATTGGTAGTTCAGTCAGATTCTCTTGTTGGAATATGTGTTCCCTCTAGGAGTAATGAACCTCAAATGATTTTTTTGAAATATTTTCATACATTGTTTCACTTTTTGTGCTACAAAGTTTCATGACTTTTGACCAGTGCCTGCTGTCATGCATCTACATGTATCTACATTTACAGTATCTAATAATTCTGCTATTGTAAAAATCATGAGCTTTATATATTCATCCCTCTTCTTACCACCCAAGTCCTTTGAAAAAATTGATGTTTCTAAGTTTTGCTTGTCTAGAATAAGTGGGATCATAAATCATGTTACCATTTTTAGACATTGAAGATGCATGTAAGGTTCTTCCATAGCTTTCTGTGGCTTGATGTACCATTTCTTTTTATTGATGAATAATATTTCATTGCATGAATATGTCCTAGTATGCTTATTCAGATAGCTATCAAAGAGCATGTTGGTTGTTGCTTCTTTTTGGCCATTGTAAATCTGTTGTATACTTTTCCAGGAAGGTTTTTCTATGAATGTAAGTTTTCAGACAATTATGGTACATACCCAACATCAAGATTATTGGATTATACAGTAAGACTATGCAATTTTTGTAAGATCCTGCCAATTTTTGCATTTTATTCTTTTTAGATATACATGACAGTAGACAGTATTTTGATATATTACACAAACATGGAGTATAACTTCTTATTAGGATCCAGTCTTGTGGTTATACCTGATGTGGAGTTTCATTGGTCATGTGTTCATATATCAACATGGGAAAGTTACATCCAATTCATTCTGCCTTTGCTATTCCCATCCCTTCTCCCTTCCCTTCATTCCCCTTTGTCTAATCCAGTGATTTTCTGTTTTCCCCACCCCTCACTTAGAACATTCAGCCTTTGGTTTTTAGGGAATGGCTTATTTCACTTAGTATGATAGTCTATAGTTCCATCCACTTACTAGCAAATGCTATAATTTCATTCTTTATGGCTGAGTAATATTTATTGTGTATATGTACCACATTTTCTTTATCCCTTCATCTGTTGAAGGGAACCTAGGATGGTTCCACAGATTTGCTATTGTGAATTGAACTGCTGTAAACATTGATGTGGCTGTGTTACTGTAGTAAGATGATTTTAAACCCTTTGGATACTTACCAATAAGTGGGATAAGTGGGTTAAGTGGTGGTTCCATTCCCAGTTTTCTGAGGAATCCTCCATACTGCTTTTTAGAGAGGTTGCACCAATTTGCAGTCCCTCCAGCAATGTATGAGTGAGCCTTTATCCCCATATCCTCACCAATATTTATTGTTACTTCTGTTCTTGATATTTGCCGTTCTGACTGGAATGAGATGGAATCTGTGTAGTTTTAATTTGCATTTCTCTAATTGCTAGGGATGTTGAACATTTTTTTCATATATTTTTGGCCATTTGTATTTCTTCTGTTAAGTGCCTGTTCAGCTCACTTGCCCATTTATTGATTGCATGTAGGAAGTTTTCTGAGTTCTTTATATATTCTGGAGATTAATGCTCTGAGATGCAGGTGGCAAAGATTTTCTCCCATTCTGTAGGCTTTCTGTTCATGTTTTTGATTGTTTTCTTTGCAGTGAAGTAGGTTTTTAGTTCAATACCATCCCATATATTGATTCCTGATTTTACTTCTTGTACTTTAGGAGTCTTCTTGGGGAAGTCAGTTCCTAGGCCAACATGATGGAGAGCTAGGCCTACATTTTCTTCTAGTAGGCACAGGATCTATGGTCAGATGCCTAGGTCCTTGATTCACTTTGAGTTGTTTTCATACAAGGTGAGAGTTGTTAAATTTTATTCCACGATGTATAGATTTCCTGTATGCCCAGCATCATTTGTTTTTTCTCCAATGTATGTTTATGGCACATTTGTCCAGTATGGGGTTTGTCTATCTTCTGTTCCACTAGTCTTCATGTCTGTTTTGGTGCCAATACCATACTGTTTTTGTTACTATAGCTATGGGTTTCTTTAAGGTCAGTATTGTGATGCTTTCTGCTTCATTTTTCTCAGTAAGTATTGCTTTGGCTATTCTGAGCCTTTTATTTTTTCAAATGAATTTCATGACTGCCTTTTCTATTTCTATGAAGAATGTCATTAGAATTTTAATAGGAATTGCACAGAATCTGTATAGTGCTTTTGGTAGTATGGCCATTTTGACAATATTCTGACTATCCAGGAACAAGGAAGCTCATTCCATCTTCTAAGGTCATCTTCAATTTCTTTAGTGTCCTGTGGTTTTCATTGTAGAGATCTTTCACCTCTTTTGTTGGATTGAGTCCAAAGGTATTGTGTTTTTGTTTTTTGAGACAATTGTGAATGGAGTATTTTCTTAATTTTTCAGGTAATTCATCATTGGTTTATAGGAGCAAACTGATTTATAGGTGTTAACTTTTTCCACATTTATGAGATCTAGAAGCTTTCTGGTGGATTTTTTGGATCTTTATATGTTGAATTATGACATCAGCAAATAGGGATAGTTTGAGTTTCATCACATTCTTTTGTATAATTGCTTTGACTAGGGTTCTAAGGACTACATTGAATAGAAGTGGTGAAAGAGGGCATCCCTATCTTATTCCAGTTTTTAGAGGGAATGCTTTAAATTTCCTCCCTTTGGAATGATGTTGGCCTTGGGTGTAGCACATAGAGCTTTCACAATGTTGAGATATGTTCCTACTATCTGTAGTTTTTCTAGTGTTTTGAATGTGAATGGATGCTGTATTTTGTCAAATGTTTTTCCTGCTTCTGTTGAGATAATCATGATTTCTTTCAGTCTACTGATGTTATTAATTTCATTTATTGATTTCTGTATGTTGAACTAACCTAGCATCAATGGGATGAACCCCACTTAATCATAGTGTACTATCTTTTTAATGGTTTTGTATGCAATTTATCACTATTAAGAATTTTTCATCTATGTTCATCAGTGATATTGATCGGAAGTTTTCTCTCCTTAATACATCTTTGGTTTTGATGTTAGGGCAATACTAGCTTCATAGAATGAGCTTGGAAGGGTGCCCTCCTGTTCTGTTTCATGGAATAATGAGGAGTATTGATATAGAATCTTCTTTGAAAGTCTGGTAGACATTAGGTGTGAATCTGGTCCTGGGCTTTGCTTTCTTGGAAGGCTTTTTGTGGTGTTTTCAATTTCATTGCTTGAAATTGATGTTTAAATTTTCTTTGTTCTCATTCATTTTGGGTAGGTCATGTGTCTCTAGCAATTTGATGTCCTCAAGATTTTCTATTTTATTAGAACACAGATTTTCAGACTAATTGGATTATTTGTATTTTAGTGCTATCAGTCATTTTTCCTTTTATCATCACAAATTTAGTAATTTGAGTTTTTCTTTTCATTAGCTTGACTAAGAGTTTATCAATTTAATTTTTTGAAAGAACCATCTTTTTGTTTCATCTTTTTTTAATTGTTTTGCTTCAACTTCATTCATTTCATCTTTGATTTTGATTATTTTCTGTCTTATGCTTTTGGTGTTGATTTGTTTTTCAACAGCTTTGAGATGTAAAGTTAGGTTATTTGGTGACTTTCTATTTTAATGAATGAATTTAATGCAAAGAACTTTCCTCTTGGAACCACCTTCATGGTGTCCCAGAGATTAAATTATGTAGGTATTCTAACTTACCTGTATCTAATTTTATCCCCAATTTTGTCAGCTATCCATTGGTTATTCAGTGATGCATTACTTATGCTCCAGATACTCTAGTATCCTCCATTTTTTTATTTTATCATTGATTTCTAATTTCATTTTATTATGATCTGACAGAATGAAAGGTATTCTCTATTTTATTGTATTTGCTACAAGTTGCTTTGTGGCCTAAGATATGGTCTCTTTTAGCAAAGGGCCCATGTTGAAAGTGAAGAAGAAAGTGTGTGTAGTCATTGATGGATAAAAGATTCTGTATGTGTCAAGTCTAAATTATTAATTGTATGTTTTAGTACTTTAGATTCCATATTTTTTTGTTTGGATCTATCCAGTGATGCATATTAGTCATCCAGTATTATTGTGTTGTGGTCTATTTGATTCTTTAAATGGAAGAGTTTTTTATATGTAAATTATCCATTGGGGTATAAATATTATATCTTGTTGATGTGTAATTCCCTTTCGCAGTATGAAATAGCCTTCTTTGTCCCTTATTAACTTTGTCTTGAAGTTCACTTTAATATGAGGATAGAAACCCCTGCTTATTTATGAGATCCATGTGAATGATTTTTCCCATCTTTTTACCATTAGTCTGTGGATGTCTTTGTCTATGAGTTGATTGTCTGTCTTGGAGACAATCTGCCAGTCTGTCTTTTGATTGAGTTTAGGCTATTTACATTAAATGTTATTGAGAAATGATTTTTATTCCCTGTCATTTTGGTTTATTTCTGGTTTTTACTTTAATTTACTTTATCTTTTTACTGACTATTCTTCTAGTGTAGGTCCTCCCTTTGCTGGTTTTCATTTTATTTTTAATTTCTTCTGCATGAAATATTTTATTGAGTGTTTTATAGTGCAGGCATTCTAGTTGTGAAATCTTTTAAAACTTTTATCATGGAAAGTTTGTGTTTCATCAATTCTGAAACTAAATTTTATTAGGTATGCTAATCTCGGTTAACATGCCATACCTTTTTCACAGTGGCTATAGCATTTTGCATTCCCACCTATTGCTCTGTATACTCTCCAGAAGTTGGTATTTCCAGTATAGTTTTCATCATTTTAATAGGTATAAAGTAACTAATGTTTAATTTCTATTTCCCTAATGATAAATTATATTGAGCATCATTTAATATGTCTACTTACCATCTATGTGCATTATTGGGTTAGGCGCCTGTTCAGATTTTTTCTTTCTACCAATTTTAAGTTGGGTAATGTGTCTGAGTATTTCTGGGGATTTAATGTGGGGCCTTGCACATTCTAAGCCAAACCTCTACCACTGAGCTACGGTTTCAGCTGGATTACTATTGGTGAATTTTGAGAATTCTTATATAATTGGATAAAAGTTCTGTGTCAAATGTACAAATAATTTAACCAAGCTGTGACTTGTCTTATCATTGTATATTGTAGAGCAGAATATTTTACTTTGAATGAAGTACAATATCTTTCATTAATTTTGTTTTTGCTACTATATCTGAAAACCATTTGATAAACTAAAGGCCACCTAGGTTTTCTCCTATGTATCTTCCAGAAGCTTTATATAATGTGTATATATTTGATTCATTTTGAGTTACATTTATAAAAGGAGTAAGTTTTATGTCTACATTTTTTTCCTTTCCCTCTTTCATCTGAATATATCATTTGTTGGAAAAATACCTCTCCATTGCTGTCCTTGCTTCTTGGTATATCAATTGACTATATTTGTGTGTCTGTTTCTGGACTCTGTTCTTTTGAACTATCTTTTCCTTTGCCAACACCATGCTGTCTTGATTACTGTAGTTTTTGTACGTCTTTTAGTTGGGTTGTATCTTTCTTCCAACTTTGTTCTTTAGTACTTCGTTGGTTATTTCAGGTCTTTACCTCTCCATGTAATTTGTGAATTTTTTTTCCACAATCTCTCATAACTTCATATAAAATAATTTGTGAGCTGGGCGTGGTGGCACATGCCTGTAATCCCAGCACTTGGGAGGCTGAGGCAGGAGGATTGCGAGTTCAAAGCCAGTCCCAGCAACTTAGCGAGGCCCTAAGCAACTCAGTGAGACCCTATCTCTAAATAAAATACAAAATAGGGTTGGGGTTGTGACTCAGTGGTCAAGTGCCCCTGGGTTCAATCCCCAGTACCAAAAAAATAAATAAATAATAATAAGTTGTGGTTTGTGTCCTTATAGATCCTCCCTTGTAAGGGTTTATATCAACATGTTTTGTAGTTGTTTTGTTTTTTGGTTTTTTGGTTTTTTTATTGTACATTGATGTTTGGCAGGATTTAATTTGTGGTAATTCCATGTGATTTGAATTTATGAAGTACTTTAAAGAGCTGAGTATTCTTTGCTTCTCCCATGATCCCCATGGATATGAGTAGTTCAGGGTCATTTTTGTTTTTAATTTAGGAGATCCACTTGCAAATATTACACCTGTCTCACCTTGTCAATGAGCATACTTTTTCTCAAAGAACTTACTTTTTACTAACTGTATTGTACTCATGGGCCTATGCTTTATATGGGGTTCCCAAATCCAGCTTTCTACCTAATTTGAGCTCAAGGCTTTATCTTGTGACATGTTGTGAGGCTTAATTACAGACACAATTTTCCTTTCCACCATCTGTGTACAGTTATAACACCAATACCAACTTTTATATTTCATCTAAAGTTGATATTATAATTTATTCATAAACATGGTATATTGTAACAGTATGAAGGAAATTCAATTGTTCCTTCATTGCTAGAGAATTTCATTGCTTTCTGACTTGTGATTTACTACTACATCAATCTGTTGCTAGGAAACTAGCTTCTGTGGACCATTTCCTGATTTGCCTATTTCCCAACTTGCCTATCTGAAATGATTGTTTGTGAAGAATTAGTACTTAAATAATGCAAGGCTATATGTATGCCAACATTATAAATCACAAGATAAAATGTACCTTAATTTTGATCCTTTTTAACAGGATGTATTTATTCCTACTTGCAATAAAATCAGCTTATAATAAAAAATAAAAATCAGACTGAATGTTGTATTTCTGAATTCAAGTAGTGCTTATCTGTTTTAAACTTTAATGTTCAAATAGAAATAAGAAATTCTGATCATCTGACTCATAATCTCAGTACTCATTTTCTTTAATACTTGGATTTTATATGTTTCTCATATATATTTTTTTAAATTTAACATTTCTAAGTCTAACTTGAGTCTCATTTACAGTCCCTTCTACCCCTAGGAAGGACAAGTAGTAATAATATAAGTAAGTGGATTGAATGAAAAAACTCCAAAGAAGTGTTATATTTCTGATGAACAGAAGATCATGTAGACCTGACATCTCTAGGATATAAGCAAAATTTAGAAGGTAAAAAAGCTTGCTTTTAATGTAAGCAATTAAAAGCAAACAAATGACAGTAATTTCCAGATATAGCCTACATCAAATAATTATAGGCTTTTTAATTCAAACAATGCTTTGTAATTCAAAACGGCGTGATTCCCTTGAAAGTCCTTCAGATGTTATTTCACTACTGTACAACTACATTCAGTCCTAGAAAAAAATCTGTGTCCTTTGAGAGTAATATTACTATTTTCTTAAGATTCAAAATATTCAGTTAAGTGTTGTGGCTAAAGTTGGTACTAGAACTGAAAATCAAAATGCAGGTACCAGATTGACACGAAAATAAGGGAGATGGCATTTTTGTCATTCATAAAATAACCACAGAAAATGAAAATTTAATCATTTCAGGATCTGGTTTCCACAGATACTCATACATCCTTTATTATTTTGTTTTCTTGGTTACTTTTAAGATGTCATCTCATACTTCCACCACTTAGTTTTTGTGTATCAGTTGTTTATTCATCTCTTTTAATTGGATGCTCCCCTTCCAGTTTTGTGCTGGAGATAATGTCTCATGGAGGGTGTAAGAGGACCTGGCTACTTTTCTATTAGACTTTGAGACTTTCTGTTCCTCATTTGTGATGAGAGGAAGTTACTTCATCTTCATTCCTTTGCTTCCCTAAAATGCAAGCTTCTCAGCAGCTTGATACAGTCTTTTTTTAAAAATGGGAGCATTAATTTTTATTCCACAATTATTTATAAAGTGAATTTAAATGGGTAGTTTTCTCTTAATAGAGCTTTGATATTAAAATCTTTCATCCTAGCATCTTTTCCTAAATAAGATATACTTTGATCTCATTCTTTTGTAATCTTACTCTAGCTAATTAAAATAACCCTTTAAAGGAAAATTTCACTTCTATCAAGTTTTATACATTGTTACCTTTACCTGTTAATGCTTCTAAACAAAAGATTTCTTTAATATATACAGAGATTCTTATGGAAGACATAAAAACCATTTCTTGGGTAGAAGGAAGACTATTTAAATATGTACAAGAATGTTATTACTCAAATAGATTTTCTGTTTTGCCTTTTTTTAAATTCTTGCTTAAACCTAGGAGAGAGACACCTATTTGTCAGCTTAAGCATTTTAGAAATAGGATCTTTTCATAAAAAGTATTAATGTAATAAAACAAGTTCAGAAGGTTAGAACATTTTTAAAGTTAATATTTTTTAAAATAAACCAAATTTAATAGGAAAATAAAATGATGTAGGTATATTATGTGACCCTCTAAATAAGAGTTTATTGGTAAGACTGTTTATAGTTTTTAATGAAGGTTCCTAAATATCTAGAGTACTTCAAGGTAGTAAATGGATGAAATATGATTAAGAAAACACAAATGAGAAATCCTGCATTTCTCAATTGTAATGTTGAGTGTACAGAGAAAAATTTTGTATGGTTGTCCTATTATGACATGTTGATAAAACCCTACAGCTGTATAAAGAATGGGCATGACATGAAGGATTACCAGGTGGCATCTGCAAAATCTACTTGAAATGCATGCATACTGGTTGCTTCAGCAGCAGTTACAGAATGCACAGTTCTATCAGGATGTTGGTGAGCATAAGTCCAATATATCTATGTCACCCATGGTTAATTTGTTCTAGTAGAAAATGTTAAATCCTGTATGATTCTCCAGAAAAACAATGAGGAATGAATGTGCACGGAAAGAGATCGAATGTTTGTTCTAAAGAATTGGCTCCCATGATTATGGAGTCCCAACTATATAGATAAAGTTCAACTGACAAGGTCATTAGCTGGAGACCTAAGGAAGGACTTGTTGCAGTTCAAGTCCCCAGGTCACCTACTAGCAGAATCTCATGTTGACAAAGAAAATTCAAGTCTCCTTTTCAGATCCCTAACTTACTGGCTGAGGGCCACCAACATGCTGGAGGCTGATTTGCTCTATTCAAATTCTTCTTACCCAAATGTTAATATTATTTGTATCCTCACAGAAATTAAATCTAGAATAATGCTGATGACACATCCGGGCACTATAGTACATTCACAATGAATGTGACCATAAGTAATCATAATCATCACCCTTGTTCATTTTAATGTTTCATTTTAACTTTATGAGAATAGGTAAATTGAATGGGGACATGATATAGATTATAACCTTTACATTCTTCAGGTCTTTGGTACTAATTTCTATAATCCATCCTAAAATTCATTTTTCTATATTTACAATTCTGGCCAAGAATTTAGAAATGATCTAAGAGTCTTCTACTTTTTTCTTCCTGTAATGTTCCGTATGCCAAGATTTAGAAATTAATGAGGGCACTTCTTGTCAGTTTTAATTATGTCAGTCCTATGTGTGCATTTAAGAAATATTCATGTGGTGGTCTTGAAAAAACACCTAGAATCTGCACACATACCAAAAAGCATTACGAACTTGGAACAAGCTTTATATATCTGTCTCCACAAACTCCCATTCTAATTGGAGACCCATGGTAGTAATTCAAGTACTTTAGATGCTATTTCTAAGAATCTCTAATGTTTTGGGATGTTTTTCTTTCACTCAGGAATAATTAACCCTGACAAAATGGTGATGTAAGTCTTGGGGGAAGAGAAGATACTTACATCTATATTGGCAATACTATCACAGAACCCTTTCTCAATAGAAGTCAGCCTACCTTTCAATAATTTGACTCTAGACTCTATGAACTAACCTGATTATGGGAAATAGGTAAGAAATAATTTTCCATTGCAATGAATGATGCCAGACTTCTGTTTACCTTGTATTTATTCTTCTACAACTTTAAAATTGACCAATTTATACCCTAGTGGTATATAAATCTTGCTACTAGAAACATCATGATGAACAAGTCATTGACTCATGAGCATTTTTGAAAAGGTACCATGATAGCCAACCTAGTGTTACTAAGCATTAAGGTATTTCCATATTTTGTGTCATCTTCTAGTGGTTAAACGCCATCATCCCTCCTGAATACCATAGTCAGAAGTTGCCCACATTTAACCCATGCAGAATATAGTCACATCTAAGCTTTTCAGCATTACCATTTTCCTTTTTCCAATGTGCTTTTTCACTATTTTAGGGGCTTTGAGTCCTCTGGGATCTCCTAGAGATACAATTTTTAATCAGGAAGTTCTCATATTGCATCTCATTGATCCATTCTAATTTTCTATCATCCTAAAACCTCTGTCTTCCTTAGTACTTTGCCTGACAGTGTTCCAACATCTCTACTGAAAAAAATCTTTGAAAAATATCTAGAAATGGTTGCCACTTCACCCAAATTAATGAAAAATTCATAAAGTAATGAAGCACACTGTAAGTAGAGGTTTTGTGCAGACCATGGAGAAAATTAAACATTTCAGAAGAATCACTGATTCCATCTTTTCCTCTTAAAATTGAACTGATTATGCACCACATGAGGGATCCCTAAAATTTTCCTTATTAAACACCTTTCTTGTACTGGTTACCCTTCACCCCACTATGGAAATTGCCTTTCCATCTTGTCCTTTCGTAAGTTGTAGGTAGTAGAGCTGGTTGCACTGTAATATGAATTTATTTAGTAACTCTATTGAATGTCTTGTATATCAGATCAAATCACCTTTAAAATTATAACCATCTTATTTCATTTGTTGCAATTACCGTTTCATTGTCATAAAATACAGCCTGTTTGTCCCCTTTGTACCCACTGCTGCAATCAGGTCTTACATAATACTGCATGGATGCATATGTATGTGTGTGTGCATATATATATACACACACATATATCTCACATAATACTGCGTATGTGTATATACATATTTCAAGGTTAGACTAATGTTTTCATTTTAGAAATGTTCCTATAGTTACTGTATTTAGATCACATAAAGTGATCCGATCTAACATGCTTAATGTTTCTTGAAATTCATGGTCAAAAATTGTATACTTATGAGCTGTGCATGGTAGCACATGCCTGTAATCCCAGTTCAGGAGGCTGAAGCAGGAGGATCACAAGTTCAAAGTCAGCTTTAGCAACTCATTGAGGACCTTTAAAAAATAAACAACAACAAGAAAACCCAATGTATTCACCCTTAAAATTCCACCTTTGTAAGATAAATTTATTAGGTGTATTAGGGTTCTCTAGAGGTACAGAATCAACAGGAAGTATGATTATAACAAGGGGATTTATGAGATTGGTTTACATGACCAGAAACTGGATAATCCACAATGGCAGTCTGCAACTGGAGAGCTGGAAGAACCAGCAGCTGTGCAGTGCAAGGTGAAGAAGCCCCAGAACAAGAAAGATCAAGAGTGCTACCCTAGTCCAGGACCAAGGCTTCTGGAAACTTCCTGGAGAATCACTGGCAGATTCCACTTTGAAAGAGTGAATAAGCTAGAGTACAATTCCTCAGATGATCAAAGCAGCAATTAAGAACCCATTCAAGAAAAGTTGGGCTTTCATTTGCATCTGCTTCCTTGTTCTTCCAACATTTATTCCATCCTATTGGGCGGTGCCAACATACTTAGGGAGGGGCTCCACTTGAGTTCCTATCCCACATTCCAATCATTCCTAGACACACCCTCATTGCCACACCCAGAAGCCTCTTAATCATCAGCATCTCTTATTCCAGTCAAGTTGACAATTCAAATTAACCATTACATTAGGGTACTGGGTTTTATCTAAACCAATCAACAAAGGAAACTAAAAGCATATGAGCCATTTGATTTGCCTATAGATTATTTTGTTCTTTACATTTCAAATTTTTTCTTCAGGTAGACAATTTGAATTTCTTTTCCAATCACATAAAAGGACTCAATATTTCCCAGGTATGATATTTGGAATTGGGGGTAGAGGAAGATTAGAGCAAATTGAGGAGAAAAGAATAGCAGCAATAAGTAATGCATATTCCTTGTCATATTCCAACCTAAGTAAGGAAACTTTTTAAAAAGTTGAGTGAGATTAGTATTAATACACAATGATGGTACAGTCCATAAGTACAGTAAAAGATCAAAAACCACTTTGAGGAGGTTAGTCTCATCTTCATAAAGAAGGTACCTTTGGTCAGGGTCTTAAAAGATTATCAGAAAACAGTAACCAATATTAGGATCAGCAATAAATGCCTTGACCACTGTTCATGCTGCAAACTTTTTCTCTTCAATTTTGTCTTCCACAATTCTCTCCATTGTTTTAAATTAGAATATTATTGTTATACATAGTAGTTGAATTTACGCTTACAAAATCATACATGCATGGAACTTGATTTATTCCATTTCAGTCCTTCCCCTTTCTCTCCTCCCTCCCCCATTCTCCTTCCTCTACTGATCTTCCTTTCACTCATCTTGTTTGTGATTTCTTTTTATTGGTGTTTTCTACATAAAGGTAGAATCCTCCATGATATACTAATATAAATACACCACATTACTAACTTCAGTCCACATTTCCTCCCCTTTCCTGTCCCTCTTCCTCCTATTCCACTGATTTCTCCTGTATCTTTATCTTATCCCCCCTGCCTTTTTTTTTATTTTTTATTTTATTGTCCACATAGGAGAGGAAACATTTGACCCTTGATTTCTGAGTATGGCTTACTTGACTTAGCATGATCTCAATTTCCATCCCTTCACTGACAAGTGCCCATAATTTTTTTACTCTTTATGACTGATGAAAACCACATTGTGGGCCAGGTAAGGTGGCACACACCTGTTACCCTAGTGACTCAGGAGGCTGAGTGAGTTCAAAGGCAGTCTCTGCAACTCACAAGGCCCTAAGAATTAAGACCCTGTCTCAAAATTTAAAAAAAGAGCTGGGGATGTGGTGCAGTGGTTAAATGCCCCTGGGTTCAATCCCTAATACCAAAAACAAATCCTGCCCCTCCGGGCAAAAAAAACCTGCATGTGTATATATACCATATTTTCTTGATCCATTCATCTATTGACATTATTGATGGTTCCATAATTTGACTATTGTGAATTGTGCTCCTATAAATATTGATAGGACTGTATCACAATGCTGATTTTTACATCTTCAATTATCCCCCTTCATACACCAATAAGTCCTATACAGTTCCAGATGTGGGACATGCATAACAATGTAAATTGAGCAACAAATATACCACTGATAGTAACTTTTGAAATAGTTTGTAGAATTGTATTGTGAGAAAATGTGAATGATGTTAGAAAATATTTGCATATTTCACATTTAAAAAATGTCCTAAGACTGAATATTATGATTCTCAACCTATTCTGATGCTCCTGTGAATTCTGTTGAAATATTTGCAGAATTGAAAACTTGGGACTTACTGGACTAAGCCACAAAAAGATAATGACTTTTTGCTAGCCAAATATTCCTGCAACAAGGAAACTCATAGATCCTTCTGGACTGATGTTTCCTAATGGCCTTCTCTGTATGCCATCTTTCTAGATTTGTTCTGTCTACAGATTGATAAATTTACTTCCAGGGATGGTCAATTTAATACAGTAACTTTAATAGGTACATTATTTAAGTCTCCAAATACCAAGATCATTTTAGTTTCATGAATTACAGGAAAAATAAGATGAATTAGTCACAAAAATGCCAACTTCAAAGATTTTACTCCTTAGAACCAAGGATCACAGTATAAACCCAACTTGGCTTCTTACTATCTACTTGCCATAGATTTTTAAATTGTCATCTGTTGACCACATATATAAATGGAACTAGGAAAGGATTTAGGTACCTGAAATATCCCAAGTTACCTTGTTGAAATTGAAATGAGGGTGTTGGTATAATATCTTCTCACCATACTAAATAAGCCTATTTTCATATAGGAGTACATGATATAGGGAAGAGTCAACTTCTTGGTTCATTCAAGTAAAGTCTTCTAAAAATTTCTTTTGTGGTAATTTTGGGACTCTTGGGCCAAAAAACTCATTTTATTTTATTTTTTTCAGGCAGTTTCTGCTGTTCAGAAGCAAATAGAACTCTATGCATGACTTCCAAAGTCAGTATTTAAATATATGTAATCATTATTCATTCTGTCATTTGCATTATAAAAATGATAATGAATCAGCACATATTCATAGTTCTGCTTCAAATAATGTTGTGCTTCAGTAAAGGCATATTTTAAGTTGCAGTGGAACTCCTGTGAGTTTTTGCTTTAATTTTGTTGTGACAGTCTCTTGATTTGCCAGGCATGGATTGAGGAAAAGCAATTGTGACTTGAGAGCTTAGATGTCTATTACTCTATCACTAGGTTTCCTTTTTGTGAGGTCCTTGCTAGCCTTGGTGGCAATCAAGCTGCACTCCTGGAAGCTAGAGTTGATGGAGAGTTGGGAGATGCAGTAGTCTGGAGGCTGATGGTAAGGAGAGAGTATTTCTCTGTTACACTTGGAGGGTTCCATCAGTAAGATCCAGGCGAAAGGTTACACATAGCCTCAGAAGTGGATATTTTGGGGGGTTGGACAACCAGCTATTGAGCACTACACTGTTTTGGGCTTATTTTGGAAACTACTTTGAAGACTGAATTTCTGAATTCAATACATTTGAACAGATACATCCTGCATGCTACTCATTAAGCTAGGTGTTTTAAGCCATACAAAAACTTGTACATCTGTGTTGCTCTTAACATATTGTAATATGGTTAACTGTCCACAAATTATTTCATCCATTCATGCACTATGTATACATTGAGCACCACCCACATTGCCCAGTGCTAAAGATTACTGAAAGGAGTTAAGTACTCACATTTAAGCTGCTCACAGTACAGTGAAGAAGATAAGTATAGAGACAAATTAGCCTAGAAAAAAAGAAGATAGTGTTTTTTTGCTTGCACAAATCACTGTGCACAGCAGATTTTTTTTTTTTTTTTTTATAAGAACTCTGCTGCAAATGGTACTCGGCCTCTGAAAGTGGAGCATGATGGAGGCAGGGGTGAGGATCCAAAGGTTTCACAAGTTCTAATATTCAGTCATTTTGTCAACATTTGATCTATATTTAATTTATGGTAATTCTTACATGATTTTTTACAAATGTGTTTTCTTCAGCTGTATAAAGATTTTTTGTTTGCTTATCTTTTTATGACTGTTATTTCCACTAGAGAATTTGATCTGTAGAAATTCAAACTTTAGAAATTTGAAAGGGTCACTTTTTGACAGACATAGAACTGGTTGATCTTAATGTCCTATTAAAATGGCTCAAATTCTCAAATTTCTCCCTTAAATTTTCTTTAACTCTACAGTCTAGCACTGTCCTCTAAGACATTTCAATAAAACACACCTTGTCACCATCACTGAGCACTTTGCATTTTTATAATGCAAATGCAAATTCAATGTGCAAATCTCAGTCTTCATTTATTTAACTTTCTGCAACATTTTTATCCAGAGTAGAACCCTTGTCTTTGAGCCAGTTTTGGATTGGTGTGTGGGACCCCACTCTCTAACTTCCCTGTATAGCTGGAGAGCAGCTTGATTTTAGTCTCCTTTGATAGTTTTGTTTGCTTGTTCCCAGTTTTAAAAGCTGAAGTACCCAGGGCTTTAGTTTTTGCACTTTCTTTCTAACCATATTTTCCACTTTGGTGATAGCAACTGATCTTAGTTGTTTTAATAACGCTTACATTCTATTGACTTCTAAACTTAGGGTTCCAGGAATATGTTTCCTTTGAATCTGTTTTCATTACCTATCTCCCTACTTGATATCTTCATTGGAGTGCTTAATATGCTCACTGAAGTTGGTGTCTTCACAGTGGATCTCTTCATACTTATAAGCCTACTATGGTCATAGTCATCTTCATTTGAGTAAAAACTATCTCCACTTTCCCTGTTGCTCAGATCCCAAATTATGGATTGTTTTTGCTCTCCTCCCACTCCACATTAAATCTGTTTGAACTTTGTTATGACAATGTCTTGCCACCTCCACTGTTCTGATCCAAGTCATCCTCATTTCTAGATCCTATTAATCATCTCTTTCTTGGTAGCTCTGCTTCTCACTTTAACCCTCTTCAGGTCACATCTCAAACTTCAGCCAGATTGATCTGGTTAGCTTTTTCTCAAAATACCCCATTTACTTTTCATTTAATTTGAAGTAAAATCAACAATTCTTACAATAGCCTACTAAGATTAAGATGATATACCTCTTCATCAATCTGATATCCCCCTCCTTTCTCTTGCTAACTCCACTTTCCAAAATCTATACTATTTCTGTGTTTAAAACAATATAGGCAGTTTCCTTAGAAACTGTTTTTCATGGTGTGTATGCCTGCTGTGACAAAGTTTTTTTATTGCTGTGACTTAAAGAACCAATATCGCTGTCTTTCCGCCTGCGGTAAGACGCGACACAAGGTTGTTGCTTTTAACACACTTTATTCTAGCGCCTAACACATGTTACACAGCTGCTGTTAATGGCGTCCCTCATGGTGTTCTCTTGGCGTTCTCCTGGCGTTCTCATGTCGTTCTTCATGGCGTTCTCCCTGGGGTTCTCATGGTGTTCTCCTGGCGTTCTCTCAGGCGTCCTCATGGCGTTCTCCCTGGTGTTCATCATGGCGTTCCCCATGGCGTTCTTCATGGCATTCTTCACTTGCTACCCCTCTGCCTAGTCCTTATATACGTGCTCCGCGTCATCAGGTTGGGTGGATGCTCAAGCCAATCAAGTATCTATTTCTGTGGTGAGAGCGACTTGTTTACTACAAATAAAACCGCATTGCCAACCTGCCAGCCGCCATCTTAGCATAGAGCTGGGGGTACCTGGAATACGCCGACAAACCAACCAGAACAACTGTAGAGGAGGAGAAGTTTGAGGGCTAACAGTTTGAGAGGTGGTAGTCCATAGAAGGCCAGCCCCATTCTCTGGACTGGAGGTGAGGCAGAACATGATGGCAGAAGAGAGTGGCAGAGGGAAGCAGCTTACAGCCTGATCCGGAAGCAAAAGAGAAACTCCACCTGCCAGATGCAAATATAGACCCCAAAGCCACTCCCTAATTCCCACATTCTTCAGCCACACCCTACCAGCCTTCAGTTACCACTCGTGAATTACATCAGGTGATTAATTCACTGATTCAGTTAAGGCTCTTGTAACCCAACCACTTCTCCTCTGCACCTTCTTGCATTATCTAACATGTGAGCTTTCAGTGGATACCTCACATCCAAACCATAACAGCCTGGAATTCTGAAATTTCCTCCTTAGTATATCCACATGTCTGACTTGCTTCCTTTGGGCCATTACTTGAGTGCTCCTTTAGTGAGACTGTACCTCATTCCCTTATCAAGAACACAGCCCTTTCCTAAGCATTTCTTACACCATCTTGCTGCTTTATTTTTCTCTTTAGCACTTATTGCTATGTTATGTATAAAATACTTCATTGAATCTTAATTTTTGTATTCTAATTACTCTAAAGTTCCATATGAAAAAGGAATTGTTATTCCCATTGTATTCTAAGCAAAAAAATTAGTGCTAGCATATAGTAGGTCCTCAAACTTTTTAAAAATTCTGTCTCCAGTTGTCAGCTGCACACTGGATTCCTTTCTGCTCTGTAAATAAGTAGGCTGTGACACAGCATGTAGTGCGTGTATAAAGACCATTGTGGCAATTGACACCTGTGAAAGAGAAGGAAATAAAGCAAGAATGAGCAAGCAGAGATGGGCCACACTGCAATCTCAGCAGAGGCCTTGGCACCCACCACAGGAAGTTCTTCTTTACTGTGATCAGAAGGCCAGGACTTACACTCCATCCACAGTCTGCTGCACAGGGGTCAAGGCCTCAAAGCTTGGTGACTCACCAGCACCAGTGGCAGCCAGGGGCAGTTTTCAGAGGGAAGAGAGCTTGGGCTGGCTATAGGGCACCTCCAGCTGTTGGGAGAAAGGTTCTTTTAAGGAGGATTTTTCTGGTACTCAGTACTTACGAAGCATGCTGTGGCGTTAGGACGATTTCTTCTACCTATAAGGCTTTTTCTCCAGACAGCCACACTAACTCCCTTCCTCCAAGTCCTTAACTTAAATGTCACTTTTTTAAAGAACCCTAATTTTTTGTTTTACCTTGAAATATACTCCCATACTCAAGCCCATGTTGTCTTATTGAGCAAATTGTTCACTTAATTACACGTTTGCGGTTTGTCTCCTCCAACTAGAAAACGAGCACCTAACACCGAGAACACTACACATAGTATTCCAAGTATTTGTGAAATGTATTAATGTATGAATGAATTTAAGACTTTTCAAGGTATTGACATTTTTGGCACTCATAAGTTTGGAGAGCGAGAGTCCTCTTAATTTCACTATTGTATGGAGACGAGTAAAGCACCTAGAACAAGCATACACTGTGGCCCAGGGATAGATACCCCAAGGCCATTTTTTAAAGCAACTAGGAAGAATCCTGCCTTACAGTACATCCAACAATTTCCAGACACTAATGGAGTTCCTGAAAGGTTGAAGTAACTGTTTTTAGTTGAGTTGTACTTTCATGTTCTGTCTGAGTCTAGGAGACTTAGAAGATAAGGAGAACTCTGTATGCAGATAGAGCTACCTACAGCTTTTGTCCCCAGTGTTACTTTAGGGGAAGACGCAATGCAGCAGGATGCCACCAGAGGGCACTGCGGGACCTCTTTGTGATGATCAGTTCCTGTAAAGGATTCCAATGAAAGCAGCTTAGCAACAAAAGCTTTCTCTAAAAAAGGAAATTATATTGCTGATATAGTTAATGGCTTTGCTTCATTTTAGAAATATACAGGATGAGAAATGTTTCAAAGTGCAAGAGGAATAAAAGGCAAAGGATACTAACAAATTTTACAGAGAGTTAATATCCCTTAAATGTTATAAAAAGTTACTAAACCTATGTCACAAATTTTTAAATGTTAATTAAAATAACAGGTGGAAAACTATCAGACTTACACAAATACATATTCTTCCCCCCTCAGCAGTCTCATAGATTGCTGGTGGGGGCACAAATTTGTTCCCAAGGAAGGAAATTGGGCACTGCATTTAAGTTACAAATCCATTTACTTTTTGGACTTTCTACATACACTTACATAAATTATGCTACAGATACAACTCTTAAATATTTGCACATTCAAAGTTATAACAGCACTGAAACAAAATATCTGTTTAAATTGGGGAGTTCTGGTTAAGTAATTTGTGGTATATCAGAACACAGAAATGAAGAAAATAGGAAGATACTCTTTGTTAACATTAAGAAACCCTCTAAGTGAAAAACAGAAGCCTGTAATGGTGCATAAAGCAGGAATTTTTGAAAAAGAGACTAGGGAATAAGAACATTTGTTTGAATTTGGAAAAGAAAATTCTGCAAGGTCACAGAAATGACAATAAATGGAGTTTTGTTGAGAGAAGGAAGGGGGAAGTTAGTATTTCATCCTCGAATTTCCTTCCATCCTGTGATACCCAAGGTCAGGTCACCACTCGTATAGGGGAGGCCCCCTCTATGTAATTGACTTCTTCTAATGGCAGTTTCTGCTCCCTACCCTCATTTGCAGGTCTGGGGTTGCAACAATTCCACCAGTCCTTTTGTGATTTCTTCTGCATATAACCCATGTTTTTGTAAATAGTCTTTTTATTAAACTTTCCTCAAATTACCTTAATTTGGAAGTGCTACCAGCATTCAAGATGTTACTAATACTGTCAAGTTGAAACCAATGAAAGTCTTTAGTGGAAACAGTGGAAGAAATGAAGGGTATAAAATGGATTCCAGAATATTAAAAAAATCTGAATTTTAAAAGAGCAACATTCACTCTTAAAATCTGAGTGTCAAAAAACAGTTCAAGTGGGCCTTCCTTGGACCCTTCACTTCACACTGCATAGAAAAACAACTAATTGGTAACAAAGTGGTACAGAATGAGTGCTCCCTACCTTGATAACCAGAAAAATGGGTTTGGGGGATAATAGTTCTCACTGCACATATTGAAATATGTGGAGCCTCACTATTGATCCACAGAGGGAACTACTGGAATCGGGTTATGACCCATGCAGCAATTAGTGCCAAGTAGGACAATGAGAGTTTTATATACAGGATACCCTGGCAGGTGGATCTTGCAGATCCATAGGCAACGAATGTCAAGAATATAAGCAAATGGAAGGATCCTCCCCATGAGATTCAATTAAATCAAATTCCAAATCCTGGAAAGGGAGACAAAAACAAAAATAAAGAACATGCTGGATAGGCGGGTACATTCCTGTATCCCTTGCATGTTGATTGAGAGTTCCTTAAGTCTCCCAATTGTGTACCAGACTGGAGTTTATCTGAGTGCAATGAAGGTCAAGTGGCTCTTCTATGGGGAGTAAAAGGCCCTAACTGGCACTTCCCATTTGCACAGGCAGTACCTCTAAGGTTGTGGCCAAGCCTATGACTTCTTCACGGGCACAGACTATCTTCACAAGTTTCACAGCAGCACACTGGATGTCTGAGGAAGGACTAGCATTCATCAGTATCCCTCAAGCTGAGGAACACAAAATAGTTGTAAAACTAATGGAAGTGCATTATTAAATTGTTACCTACTGAAACTCCCTTCCTTGGTATACAAAAGAAATTTCCATCATTAGCTTCCTGGGTTTGGATTTTAAAATGTATTTTGATTCATGGCAATATATAGAAAATGACTTCCTAAATGAACACATCCTAACCAAATGGATAGGAGCAATTACATTGAAATAATAACCATTAAGGACCATTTTAATAGGTAAAATAGAGATGGTCCAATTGATTTATGCAGGTGCTGTATTAATCAAGGGGTAAACATAGAGGTAAAGAGTTGGTTGCTTCCCTTTGTGTTGAGCATCCTGATAAATGAGTTCTCATGTGACAGGTAAGATAGTAAAATGGATATCTCATGATTGAAAAGACATGGGAAAAAAATGACACTATATTTTATTCCAGGTGGGAATAAAAAGCAAGCAGTTCCTGGCCAGTGATATTCCAGTTAGGCGTATATGACTGACAGCATGTTGGCACCGGTCCTGAGGGAAGTGACGGACTTCGGCTCCAGGTGAGTTCTGTATACACAAGTTGGCTGGTTCTCTATGACCCAACTGTGCTTCTGTCCAACTCTTATCCACAGAATTCATAGTGTAACCCCAGCCATCTTTTACCTTTGAAAAACACTGCAGTATTTCCTTTCCTTTTTTTAAAAACATGAGCTTTTGAACTGAACTGGGTGGTACACATCTGTAATCCTAACTACTCAGGAGGCTGTGGTAGGAGGATCACAAGTTCAAGGCTAGCCCAGGCAACTGACAACTTGTCTCTAATAAAATTAAAAAGGGGTGGGGATGTGGCTCACTGGTACAGCCTTGGCCTAACATGTGGGTTCAATCTCTAGTAGCACAGAAAAGTGCTTTAAAAATTACGATGTCTTAAAATTTCCATTTTCCCCTCCTGACTTTACCAGAATTGGTAGCTATGAATGAACTTCCTTTTGAACTGGATATCAGGATGCCTGAGCTGCAAATAAGTGCTGAAGCATCATACAGTATTCACGAATAAGGAGGGCATGTTATTCCCAGTAGTGACTCCAGTGGTAAGCGGGAGCTCAGCATTTCAGCCAGCACACTGCCAGCAGCCTTCTCAATGGCAAGTGCCTAAGGACCGAGTCACCGTGAGAACCCCCATGTTCTCTCGCTTCCAGAATGAGACAATTAAAGTGGAAAAATAGACCAATAACTCAAAAGACTCAGGATTTCTGGTTTTAAAATTACAAAAGGTCGGAACTCTGACATAGATTCAGGTATGATCCTCCCTGAGCCTGTTCCTTTATGAATCCATAACTAGAATGTATATAGAGACGTGAATATGAAACTTATGTGGGTTAAATAGAGTAATGGGCTATTGGTTTAGGGAATAGAAGATATGTATTAAACAATTTAATTAAAAAGCATTTTTTACGCTTTGCAAAGCCTACATACTGACCCTAAAAACACATCTTATGTGCATTGCATATGGAATCTCTGCCTTCCACAGTGGCAAAGACTAATAAAGAAGATGAACCAATCATAAGAGGTCAGGAACTATAAAAAAAAAAAAATGCAAAGATTTTCAAGCATGCCCTTATTCTATTTATCAAACACCTTAGCCATCCCTCCTTTTGACCCAATAATTTTGTATCTAGTGATTTGATGGAAGAAAATAATTAGGAATGCCTAAGAAGACTTTTGTTTTTTTTTTAACAAAGAAAGGGTGCTTCTTATAATATGCTTTAATGGCAGGGAAATTTATGATCAACTCAATTATAGTAAAATATAATTCACAAGATGTTTTTCTTTAATGAAATTCTATGAATCATTGAAACATGAGCACTTTAAGACAGAACAATTATGGCAGAAGAGAAGCACGTATTTTAAAAAACAAGATTAAAATGTCTTCATAGGGTGTTAACATGTGCATGTATAAGGAAAAATATGGAAGCAAATGGGTAAATAATATAATTGTATTTTTAACTTCGGTTAAGTTTTGTCTTCATAATGTTTTCTATAATCAGAATTCATGAGTCTGAAAATCAAGTCTAGAATTCATGAGGGAAAAAATGGAAGTATAGGGTCATGAAAATATTTTCCATAGATAGCAGATTGCAAAACAATTGCAATAAAATCCTATTTATGTAAGAAATGAAGATGTTATTTTCCTCTTTTATTGTTTGTTCTAGTTATACATGACAGCAGAATGCATTTTGATTCATTGTACACAAAT